>JAENRP010000481.1:0-26091 GCA_024741835.1 Diplocarpon mali | reverse complement strand
CTTTGTATAGATCTTATAATTAGATAAAAGATTAATACTTAAGCTAAGTATAAAGAGAACATTTTATAAAAGGAAAGAAATACTAATAATATTCATCTTTACTATACCTATTAAGTCTATATATAACCTTTTACTACCAACTTTAATAAAGCGCCTTTTTATTTTAATAAGCTAGCCTTTAAATAGGTAAGGTTTATCAGTTATATATATTATATAACTAGTATTACTATACTAGTCGGATTCAAGGATCTTATAGAGATTGGCTTTTAAAATATAGGCATCTTTATTATAATTATTATTTGAATTATTAAAAGTGGATTTAAGTTTAAATAATCTATTATTATTATTAGAAGTATTTGCTAAAGTTTTAGTTAAATAGCCTTTTCCTTTGCTTTTTCTTAATAGTTATAGCCTTCGATAGGATAAGGGCAGTTTGCTTTTTAACTTTTACTTTAATTGCTTTTTAATATTAAAGCTAGCAATTATATTAATTAATTGCCTTTTAACTTTATAATTAATAATATTATAAGTACTATTATAGAAGTAGTATCCCTAATAAGCTTAAGGGCTTATCCTATGCTCCTTCCTCTTCTTAGGCTTATTATTACCTTATAATACGGTATTTGCTAATTTAAAGCGTCCTTTAAGGTCTTACTTAATAGTTCAAAGGAGGTCGATCTTCTTATAGATCTTAAGGCTAGGTTAGATAAGAAGAGATTGTTTTATAATAGTAAACTTAAAAGGGAGGCTATTAAGTAGGAAACTAAAAAGCTAAGTTTCCTTAAAAGTTATAACTATCTTAGGATCTATAGCTCTTACTCTTCTTTTTACTTTATATAGTATAGATTAAGTAGAGTCTATATTTATATCTATATCCTTACTATCTTTATCTTTTTTATACTAAAATAAGGTAATCTATTATAATAGATACTAAGTATTAAGGGTAGTTATTTAAAAGTATTTTACCTTTAAAGTATCCTATCTTATTTTCATATTATTATAAACTCGAATAAAATCTTAGTCTTTATCGCTTAAACCTCTATTGATCTTAAGCTTATATTTAATTAAGGCTAGCCTATACTCCTTCTCCTTTTCTATATTTAAAATCTGCCTTTAGGACTCTTGGTTATTATCTATTAAAGCTCTTAGGCTAAGCTTATTTAATATATTTAGCAAATCCTTAATAGTTATATTAGTTATTAAAGTAGAAGTAAACGAATCGGTAGAAGGAGTATAAGGGGCTATTTTTGCATATTTAATAAATGTCTTTTGAATCGCTATTTTAATGCCTTTACTCTTAAAGTAAAGCTTTAAATTGTCAAACTATTATTACTAGTTCTTTCGAGAGAGTTGGAGGTCTTTAGGCCTAGTGTTTCGATTAGAATCGGAAGCTATTGCTATTTTCGAATAGAATTGCGTTTAAAATCAAATAAATTAAATAGTTAAGGGCACTCCTCCTATCGAAAAGTTGAAATGATTAAATAGCAGGTGTTATAGAAGTATTAAATGGGGAGGAAGTCCTCTTATCGAAAAGGGGTTTTTTTTTTTTTAGGCTATAACGCAGGGAATCATACCTCTTATGAAATATAGTAAAGCAAGGAATCACACCTCTTGCAATACCAAAGGGGTTATAGAGTAAGGAATCATACCTCTTATAATACAGGTTAGCTAAATAGGGAATTATACCTCCTATTTGCCGATTGCTCGCCTTTTACTATAAGTCTCATTTAACTTCCTACTAATAGTTGTAGTGCAAGTGCTTTTTAAGGGAAGTTAATAATCTATTATCGGTCTAGCTAAGGCATATAACCTATTGAGCTTAAGTGAATTGGCGCAGTAGGTAAAGGAGGCTTCTAGAGGTTGATAGTCGATATATTAGTAAGAGTTAGGGAAGGAAGGTTACCCCTTTCTTCCTTATAGCTATATATGTATTAATATCCTATTGACTAAGCAATAGGGTCATATGATAATACATCGGAGTGATGGCTGTATTACCTATCTCAATAGGTAGGAAGTTTAGAGGTAAAAGGGCTTCAGCTAATCTATATAGAAGTGCCTTACGATATATGCACCGCTGATCTATTCGAGCTAGTAAGACTTCCTATGCTCCCTTCCCTCTTTAATAATGCGAAATAGTCCTCTCTAGGAAGGTCGAAGTTTCTGGCCAGAGGCCTTTGAGTCGTATAGCATTACTATAGAGCTAGGGAGGAAGCTCTTCTCCTTTCCGGTGAATCTCGCAGTATGCCTTTCATATAGCTCCTTTCTTCTATACTCTAATAGCGTCCTAACTTTATCTTAGACCCCTTTTTAAGTTGCAATATACTCTAGAACAGAGTCGCTCTATGCTTCGTACAATTGCGAATCAGCCTCTTATAAGGCTTTAGAGAACCCTTGGTCGGTAAGAGTTTAGTAGATTATATATATATAGTAAGCAGGGAATAATAAATCGATAGAGGCTCTAGGCTAATGCCCTTAATAGATATTAAAAGGGAAGTATCCTAAGAATAAGATCTTTCTAGCGTTTACTTCAAATAGCACTCTTTGCAGTTTTTCTTTGAATAAGCCTTAAGACTTAGCTATAGCTTATTAGAAGATATCGACTGCCTTTTCTGCTATTCCTATACTCTTTTTAAAGGCAAAAGGGGAGTTAGTCTATAGGACTCCCCTCTTCTTAATAAACTAGCGCACCTATTCTCCGAAATGGCTTCTAGGGTCGATATAGAAGCCGATAGGAACGCCTTTAATCTGGAAAAGCTTTTCTAAGCTTTGAATAATATAAATAGAACTTAGGGTAGGGTATAGGAAAGCCTAGATAAAACGAGAAAAGTAATTGATAACTATTAGGATATGCTTATATTCCTCTAGTATACTAGGAAAGGGTTTGCAAAAATCGGCGCCGAGAAGCTCTATAGGCCTAGAAATAACTACACTTAATAGAGGTTATAATCTTTAAGCAGGACTATATTTTACATATTAGAAGTACCCTAAGATATATAGAGAAACGTCCCTTATTATAAAGGGCCAGTAGACGTTTCTCAGCTTCTTAAGGGTGGTAGTAGAAGCAAAATGGCCCCCTTTATTATAGGCAGCAAATAGAGCATTAGAAATCTGTCCTAGAACTAGGCAAGACTTGTATTTTCCCCTCTAATAGTACCAAAGAGTATTACTCTCCTATTTATACTTAAGGCTCTTCTATTAGAAGTTCCTCTTTTACACTCGGTCTATTCTATTAAGGAACTCTTAGTATAAAAGATATCCTATCACTTCCTTATACTATAGGCATTATAGAAAGGCCTCCGGAGCCTCTTGCATCTCGGCTTCTACTATCAGGTCGGCGTTTGCTATTAAATAGACTATATTAGGTATTATAGCCAACTTTGCTAGGATTCTGGAAAATAAAGACGTAGGTTAAAGACTAATATTTAGCTTTATTCCAACTACCTAGCAGAGGGCTATTATAAATGATATATCCTCTTCCTTATCCCTAGCGTATCCTAGCACCTTCAAAGGGTGGAGCATCTCTTATATAGCCTTTAGCTTTAAGTATTCGATTTCTATCAGTAGGTTGGCGATATCTTAAAGCAGCTGTTTATAGCCCCTCTTTCTATCTTTCTAAACTTAAATACTATTCCGATCTGCCGCTGCCTATATATATCCGTATTTCGAATAGTCTCCCTTATTACAATTATCCTTAGGAAAGATAGTTCTTAATAAGGCGTCTGTAACCTTATTTCTCTCGCCTTTGATATAGGTAATCGTAATATTAAAAAGGCGTAGCTTTGCGGCCTATTAAGTATAGATTCCTTCCTATATAAAGCTTGAACTTAAGAAAAAGGTAAGCGGCTAATAGTTAGTATAGATAATGCTGGTTTTCTCTCCCTTAAGGAAATAGTGGTATTTTCGGCAGAACTTAATAATAGTTAAAAGTTCTCGTTTATAAGTGCCGTACTGCCTTTAGGTGCGAGAAAAGGTAAAACTATTAAAAAGTATTAGTACTGCGGCAGACTCCCTTGCTTGAATTTAGGTAATATAGTACCCTCTTACATAGCTACTTATATTAGTATATATAAAGACCGGCTCTGATAGTATATAGCTAGATCGTTCGATAACTGTAAAGCAATACTTCTTAAGTAGTAAGAAGGAGAGGGCCTTTGCTTCTAACTACCTCTACTCTACTACTCCTATTAGGCGATTCAAAGGCCTTACTATCTCAGCGAAGTTCTTCGTCTAGTTTTATATAATTTATATAGCTTTTAAGAACCGCCGTACCTCTATTGCGTTTTAAGGTATTAGCTAGAGTTTAATATTTTCCGATCTCTTTAGCTTTATGATAGTCTTGCCTCCGGCTTGATATTAAATGCTTAGGACTAGTACTTTAGTTATAAAGAGGAGGCACTTTTTGAATAATAGCTTTAGCCTAGACTATAAGAGCCTAGGAAGGAGGTGATTGTATAAGAAAGTAAATGTGGTTTTAAAATCGGGGAAACCTTTAAAGATATCGTCTATATAGAATATTAGATGCTATAATCGAATGTAGTTATTTGCTAAAATAGGAGAGAATAGAAAAGGCTTTAAATTATCCCTACCCTCGGCAATGGCTCTCTCTAATATAGGAATAGGACTAAAAACAAGCTTTATAAGTTCATTTATTGAGAATGCTAAAGAGGCAGCCCCTTAAGGCATCCTTGTAGGTTATAATTAGTAATGGCCAGGCATAGAAAAGGCGTAGAAGTATTAGTAATCTAGATCTAGGTTGACTGACTAATACGTATGCTTTAAGTCTAGCTATATAAATAGCTAGTGCTAGGGGTTACTTAAATAATTAAAGCATTTAAATAAACTGATTATTATATAACCTAGTATAATCTCCTTAATCTAAGAATAATCGAAGGTGACCTTATACTCTTTTATAAACGCCTTGCTCTTTATACTCTTATCGACTAGGTGTAGGTGGGAGTTCTAGTTAGAAAGCCTATTATTTATAAGAAAGGTGCTTTTAAATATTCTATAGTCTATTCCTTTAATGATCGTCTTATTTAGCTATGCTAGCTTGCGAGGGTTATACCTCCTTATAGTATTATCAGCTATTAGAATAGCACCTATCGGGATTCGGGCTCGATAGGTATAAAGGTTAATATAAGGAATATTAGTAAGGCCGTTAGAGTTGACCGCTCTATAGGTATATAGAAGCTGCTAAACCTCTCTTAACTGGTTCTTAGGAATACTAGGCCTAAAGGTCATTTTGCAGCCTTTTAGCCATTCCTTAAGGCTGCTTTCGGAAGGCTGTTCTATTAAGAGCCTTCTTACCTATCGATCAGTTGGGAAGCTAGGTATAAAGGTCTCCTTATTATTATAGCTTATTAAAAGCAATGAATGTGATTGTGTAAGTGGCTTCTGCGAGCTTTCGAGTTGGATTCTTCTACTCTAAGGTCCTAATTCTTCCCTCCTATTATGCGAAGACCTGGCACTCCTCTTTCCTATTATATTTTATCCTTTTACCAGCTTGAATAGGGCCTTTAAAGCTTATGTAAATGCTCCTTTCCATTTTTCCTTAGCCTCTTAGTCGTAGTCCTCTATCTTGTATATCCCTTTTAAAGTTAGCGGATCGCATATCTAAAGTGAGAGGCAGGTTCTTACTATAGCTGAGTTTAACGCCTTCCTAAGGCGTCGCAGATAATCTAAAAATCCTATTCATTCTCAGAGTTGGTTTCGCTTTCGGAGCTACTATCGCTTTTAGAGTCGTCGGTTATAGAAATATCTAAGTCTTTAGGTGCGAGTCTTACCATCAGGTTCTCAAGGGGTGTTTTTTATAGCTTCTCCTTTAGATAAAGTAATAAGTTTAAACCTAGGCTAAGAGTGAACTATAGTCCTATAATAGTAATCGGCTTTTCTCCTAGTATATTCCCTTTAATAGTGATTTCGCTCTTTTAAATATTCAGCTTTGCATCAACTATATATAGCCAAGGTAGACCCAAAAGGAAAGATAGCTCAGTCTTCTTTAAAGGGCTATTTGATCTTAAGAAGGAATCCACCTTTCGCTAAATGCTTTAAACTCCGATCTCAAACGATATATAGCTTATTAGGTCATATATCTCCTTATCCGCAGTGCTATAGGTTACCTTAGTGTAACAGTTGTCACCTGATTAGGGGTCACGTGCTTTAATCACCTGATTAGGCGTGCGCTTAGACTAGCGCCCTCGCTTAGCGCATATATATATATACCGTAGATTCCTTATACCTTAGAGCTTCCCTCCTTAATTGAATATTCTTAGGATGAATCGGGCCCCTTGTATTGCGCTGTGTTGTATTATGCTTGTGTTATTATATTATATTCAATTCCTTAGTCTTTAAATGCAGGCTGTAGTATACGTACGTATGTTTATTCGTTTGTTTATTTAGATCAGTGAATAAGTCATTGACCTCTATTCCAATCACCTACGTTTATTCATTCGTTTATTTGCCCTTTAATACTCGAATACGCCTCCTTCTCTTGCTTCAACCTACTTTTGCTTAAATCGCCCTACTTAAGCAAATAAACCCTTTTTCACTTTAAACCGACTTCCTCTTACGCTAGCTTAAATACGCTATACTTTAAGTACTACTATTACTACGCTACCCTCTTAGCTATTATAGCTTCTCTATTCGAATACATTATACTTCGAATACTCTACCTTACGATTCGTCGGCTACTGCAGCTTCTTCTTCTTTAAGCTGCTATACCTCGAATACACCTCTTCGCAGTATGCTTCTTCGCTAAGCCTTTTGCAAATAACCTTCTGCAGCTTTCTTAGCAGACCTTTGCAAAGCTTATATGCTGCTATACGCCTTCTTCTTCTTTTCGAATCGACCTCGACTCGGGCCGTCACCTCTAAGCTACCTTTACCTCTATAGCATACCGACCTCCTTGCTATACGATAGCTCTTTAGCACTTGTTTTTCGCGATAAACCTTAGGATTTTTCGATTAAGGGGCATAAGGGTTATATAAGCCAGCTGGTACAGCAGCTGCAAGAGGATCTGGACACATAGGCTGAAGTATACTAGTGCTATAAAGTGTATAAGAAGGTATATAGATCTGCGATCCAGATAAAGGACTTGGGATAACCTTTAGGAGTTCTTTAAGAAAGCTAAAGGCCAGCTTTTTTCAAAGAGGGGGATAATATAATAGTTGTTACCTAATTAGGGGTTATATGCTTTAATCACCTGATTAGGCGTGCGCTTAGACTAGCGCCCTCGCTTAGCGTATATATATATATATACCGTAGATTCCTCGTACTTTAGAGCTTCCCTCTTTAATTGAATATTCTAAGGATGAATCGGGCCCCTTGTATTGCGCTATGCTGTATTATACTCGTGTCGTCATACTTAGAGTAGCCTTCTGAATTAAGAGAACGCTTAGTGAGATTAAGCGCCTTCTTAAGCCTTTAGGAAGTAAGTAGAATGTCACTACCTTAATTAATAGCACTTATACTAATAGGCAAATCCACTACTATTTCTTCCTCCCTTTCTCTCACTTGAATAGATATAGGGACCTTCTATGCCTTTTCGTCTAAGTGTATATTAGGTAGGAGTTTTATTAGGTTCAATTGGATAGCTGATAGCAGGGGGGGCTCGGTGCCTTCGGATGCTACTCCTAGGAAAGTAGCCTTCTTCTATCTCTTCTGATTCTAATAAGTTAATAGATTTCGGAATTGCTTTAATACTTCGGGAGATAGCTGAAATAGATCTAGCAAATTCATTAAGATCTCAAATCCTTTCGCTAGTTCGATATAGTTAATAGGGCTATCGCCCTCTCGCCTGACGATCTTTTATAAATAGTATAGCTTCTTCTCCTTAGAGGCCGCTCTTCTCTTTCCAGCAGGGTCTGCGCTAGCTTGCTTCCTTCGAGGTTGCCTCCTAGGTTCGGCCTAGGTAGTATCGTCTAATAAGCCGGCTATGCGCACCCTCTTTCTAACCCCCTTTCCTTCGGCTAAGAAGGAGGTAGCTAGGGGGGGAATCAACTCTTTTATGCCAAAGGCAGCCTTGTAATATCTCAGACCACTGACGTCTGCTAGGTTAGAGACTACTATAGGTTCGGTAATATCTTCTACTGCCGCTCTTTTAGATTTATTAAACTCCTTTAGCGATATCCTTATTTCGGGATCTATCTTAATAGGTGCAGATGCGGGAGTGGCATCCCTACCTATTCTATAGGAGCTTAAGGGACGACTGCTATTGGCATGTCTTTTGTAATTATAATGTTTCCCTTCTTTTATATAGATCTTGATATAATACATTAAGGCAGCAGATTCGGGGAAGACAATCGACCTAAGGTAGGCCTTTTCCTATAAAGTTAAGGGCAGCTGTATGCATTTGTCCTTATAATAACTATACTCCTTGCACTTAATATATAAAGGTCTATCCTTAGTTTTATTCTATATCTTCGATTAATCAATAAAGGGATTAGATAAGTCGGAGGCCGGTTTTAAAGCGTACTACTAGTAAAAAGGTGCCTTGCTATTACTATTATAATCCAACCCTCCCCTTTATTCTAGGTTCGGATTTAGAGTTATCCTTCTTTAAGGGTCTTAATAGTTGCTTTGCTAGCTCTAGGCATTATACTTAGGACGCCCTCCTCGAATTGGGTAGGTTAAAGGCAGTGCTTGACAAAGGGTAGCTGGGTTCTTTAGTATAGGCTTAAAGACCAGAGGAGGTTAATACCCTCTTATTATTATAGCTAGTGCTATGCATCGTCTTCTTATATCCTCCCTAGTAATAGGAGCATAGTTTTTAATATTTAAGGAGGCTAAGGCTGATTGAACTGAGACTCTTAAACAGTTCTTTATATAGGACTCTAAACGCTTATAGTATTATTGCTTCTTAATCTCCGCCTCGATTTTCTCCTAGGCCTTAAGAGCAGATTATAATAGGCAAAGGGTATCATAGGCCCTCTAGAGGCATAGAAGCAGTAGGACGTTATTGCTTAAGGCGTAAGATCTAAGCTTATTATTATATACTCCTTATATAAAGGCCGATATAATAGACTTAAGGATATATTGGTCCGAATCCTTTTATAAGGGCAAAAGGGATAAGGGGACGTCCCTATCGAGATCCTTGCCACCAGTCTTCTTTAGTAAAGCGGCAGTCCTCTAGTAGTAGGAGGCCAAGTTCTTAAGTAGGCCTTGCTAAAGATTGGCTACCTCTATTATAACGTCTAGCTCTTCTATAAGATCATCCTCATTTAGGAACTAAGTCTTTAGCCATTCGATTACCTCCTGCCTATCTTCTTTAATAGTAGTAATTCTATTAGCTATAATGCTCTTCATTTGCTAATTAGACCTAAAGCGGCAGGAAGCCTCTCCCTTAAGTAGAATAGAGATAGCTCTTAGGTAGATGGCAAGAGGTAGTAGGAACTGGCCGTCGACTTCAAAATCGTAATCGAGTCTATCGAGCCATAGCTCTACTAGCATTTCTCTATTATAATTCTTATATCTCTTAAACTTAGGCATCTTTTAAGAGTATATAGCTGCGAAGGGAAGCTGTTTTATCTGGCTTAATTAAGGTAGGCCAAGGGGAGAGGAGTAGTAAGTACTCCTTAGCTTAGTAGTAGCCTTTAAGAAATCCTAGTTCAAAGGGCAGAATAGAGGCAAGACACTCTCCTTATGCTAAGAGTCTCCTTATATAATAGTAAGGGAGAATAGAGGCGTGCTCGGTTCTAAGTCAGATAGGTCTATAGGAGAGATGCTTCTCTAGCGGCCTTAGTGCCTCTAGAGTAGAAAAGTATTATTATTATATATACTCTCTTCGTAGTCCCTTTAGACCTTTTGTAAGGTTTCTAAGTGGCTAGGACTTATTGAAAGCTTTAGTAGTTCTATTAAGGAGGAAGGAATAAGTAGTCCTAAAGCTAGTCCTAAGGTAGAAGGTTAGTTATCTGCTCCTTCCTTACAAGGTTTAGGTAGATATATAGAATTTTCTAACTGCAGAGTTAATAACGCCTATTAAAGGGGAGCTCTAAGGCAAGACTCTTGCTTATTATACTCCTATGCTAATTATATCATTCCCTTCTCCTTGCTCTTATAGAAGTTCCTCTTCAATTGCTTATTCTAAAGTATTAGTTGCTAAATCTTCGAGTCTATAGATGGCAGGGGTATTAGACGTATTTCCGGTCTTCTTTGCGTCTTAACTCGGTTTTAAGAAGGGGTCCAAGTATTAGTCCACTTAATCGAATAGAGATAAGAAAGCTTACTACGCCTCCTTGCGTAGGTCACTAAACGTAAGGGTGGTAATACCTTAGAAAAGGGGAAAAAGGTTATTATATTAGGTATGGTATAGCTATGAGTTTTATCCCCCCTGCACTAGTGCCCACGTGCTCTACTCTAGCCTATTCCGGACTAGCACTCTACAGAAACCGCATAAGCCTTAAAGTGACTTAGGCAAGTTTAAAGGGTTTCGATAGGGAAGTTGTCGAAAGGTTCAAAGTTGTTTTCGATATATCTAAGTATCGAAATTAAAGAAGTTGGTAAGAAAGTCGAATTATTTAAAACCGTATTAGCATATTCCCACTTATAAGCTAGGCTTAGAAGTAGAATTCCAGTTTTTATATAAAGCTTAATTAGCCTTTGCTAAGCAAGTATAAGAAGGTATAGAATAGCTAATAAAGGTATTGCAATTAAATGCAATAGAAGAAGGTTTACCTTATTTAAGATTAATTTCTAAGATAAGGTTTCTAAAACAAAAGGGGGCTTTTCTTAGCCTTTAAGACAATTCATATTAGCTATTGAAATAAAGGGTTTTTCGAAATCGTTTTTAAAGTAAGATTTCGAGTTCTATTAAATTGAATATTCAATACTATAGGTATTTAAGGTTGCCGATATAGCTAATTAAATATATCTATTCTAAAAGGGCTAGAATTTAAAAAAATCGTACTATTAAAGCTAATAATTTAAGCTTTTCAAGTAAAGAAAAGGAATAGGGGTTTCAATTAAGAAGTCGAAAGGGGGTTATTAAAAAGGAGGTTTTCAAAGCAGAGACCGATAGTCATAATTAATTAAATGATTCTCATATTAAAAGAGGGTTGCTGAAAAAGAGTTTTCGAAGCAGAGACCGATAGTCACAATTAACTGAATGATTCTCGCGTCGAAAGGGGGTTATCGAAAAAAGAGGTTTTCAAAGCAGAGACCGATAGTCACAATTAACTAAATGATTCTTGCATCGAAAGGGGGTTAATCTCTTATCTGCAAACTAAGAGAATTAAAAGGAGAAGTTGTATAAAGACGAAATCTTAAAGGAATCGTCCCTGCATAGGTCACTAATATAAAAAGGAGCAGGAACAATATAAGAATAGGCCTAAGGGAAGACTAAAGATAAAGAGGGAGGAAGTACTACAAGCGGGCTCTCCGAAGATAAGAACTAAGATAATTCATTAGTTAGAGGTAGAATAGGTAGTTAGCATTACGCGCTATCTCTAAGTATAATAGTAGTCCTATTTATACCCCCTTCGACCCTTAGCCGATTATATGACTTTGTTATATGACTTATATTATATGACTCCTCCTTCGACTCTCTATCCTATGACTCCTCGACTGTCACGTGACTATCACGTGACTCCTTTTCTTCTAGGTCTCTACAATATACTTTAATAATATTCTAATTTATTTAGAAAACGCTTTTGTAACGGCTGCACCCCCAACTGGTGCAATTACCTAGGAGTACGGCGTTTTAAGGTTTTGCAATCTCGATTCGATATAGGATTATTTCGAATCGACCCTAAAGGTGTAAAAAGATATTCTTATATAATATTACGTAAACGGGCAAAGAGCCTTAAGCTACTTATATATATAAGGGAGAAGGGCCCTCCTATAGGGAGGGCTCTTTAACTTCTTCGTTTCTTTCGTATTAGACTTATAGAATACGCCTTTTATACTACTTCTTACTACTATACTTGATCTTGCACTTTAGTGGTTCTATATTGCTATATTAAATGAAGAAGTTCTTTTCCGCTAGGGACGGCTTTTAATAATATCCTATCCCTTTTGAAAATCGATTCGCGGTTATTTCGACTTTTTATAGAGTTAGGATCTTAAAGATCTCTTAAATAAACTAAAAGCTTAAGTATAGCTTATTAACTAGTATAATTAAGGAACGCTTTCACTAGCCGGATTTTCTTAACTACTCCTTTTATAGAAGTGCTATAGGCAAAAGTTAAGAGAGTACTACGCTATTGGAACCCTTTTTCTATAGAACCCTTTTTTTTGACTGAATTACTACTAAAACCAAAATTGGTAAAATGAATTCCCTACTAATTAGAAGTTAGCAAATACGGAATATACCTAGTTCATTTGAGGAAGTAGCTTCTATAGGGAGTACCCTTACCCTAGCCCCTAGGGCCGGACCTTCCTCTGCCGCTAAGGGTAAGAGATAATAATGCTATAGTTAAGCCAATTAAGATGATTAAGACTTTTTAAACCCGAACGTCTTATAAGGAATAGTCTTAGGTCTAGAGGAATCCTTATAATGCTAAGATTAATCTAATCGATAATTGTAAAGCGAGATTAATAGGATCGCTTAGGCCATCTTTAGCTTAGAGACCCTAGCTTATTAAAGCCAAGAGACGGCTTACTGCGTATATTAGACTATTAAGCGGGAATCTACCTACCTTTGATAAAGCAAGACCTAGCCTCCTTTAGAAGTCGATATGGATGCGAAATAGACGAAAATTCAGCTAATTGAAAAGATTACCTCCTTTAATAATAGAACCTCTTTAATGTATAAGTAGTAGTTAGCTTTAGTCTAAGATCGATTATAAGTTAATGCCGACTTATACTTAAATAAGTGAGCTTATTAAGCTCTTATTTAAGGATCTACTATAAGATAAGCCCGAATGTACCTTAAACCCTAGTACCTTTTAAAGACTAACCCCTTTTAAAACTATTAAGAAATAGTAGAACTGCTAAGCAGTTACTTTTTAACTAGCTAAGAGGTAGACCTATTCCGATCTACTTTTTATTACCTTTATATAAGAGAAGCTAATTATTCTAAAGAAACTTTCCCTTAGTTTCAGGCCCGATTCTAATTAGCTGCAATCTAAGGAAAGGTCTTAAGATCTAAGTAGTTCTTCTTTATATAAAACAAGATCACCCCTTAGCTTAAAGCTATATACGCCTTAGCAAAGGCCTTTTAAGAGAAGGACTATATTATTATAGTTAATTAATTAAATGCCTTTAATACTAAATGCTAAAGTAACTAACTCCTTAACCCTTTAACTAAAAGCAAGGCGACCTTAGTATTATACTAAAAGATATCCGATTCGCTCTTTAATAAGATTGCTTATAGTCTAAGCGCCGGAAGTACTACCTAAGTTTCTAGGCCACTAGCCCTAAAGCTGACTACCCCTTTTTACTAAGATATGCTAGCTAAGGCTAGTTCTTTTACATTACCCTTTAAGCAAGCCACCTATTAAACCTATAGCAAAACTAGTTACTATAAGACTAAGTGTCCTTTTATAAGTAAGATTAATACTTTAAAAGATATAAAGGAAGCTGATCCGACTTTAGATTTAATTAAGAATAGGATCGAAATGGAAGAAGATTAGGAAAATGAAAAGGCTTAGGAAAAGACTCTTACTTAAGCCTGCGAAAGTGCGACTTATTAAAGTTAAATCTTAACTCTTTAATAGAAAGGAAGTAATTCCTAACCTTTTATACTATTAGTATAAATGGACTTAAAGTATTATTATCAACTTTAGTAAATACTAGAGCCTTTAATTACCTATTTTTAAATCGTTCCCTTTTTATACATCTTTCGAAAGCGATTAGCTTTAAAATTCTTCCTCTTTTAGCCCTTATTCCTATCTATAGATTTTAAAATACCATTTGCGCATAAGCTATATATTATATACGCTTTTATTTAATAATTAATAGAAGGCGTATTTACAACTACCCTTAGGTTATTCTCAACCTTAGCTAGCGCGATGCTATAATTAAAGTCAAATGGATATACTGATTCTAACTTAAACTTAATCTAAAGGAAAACCAATTTATATAGCCTTTATATTACCTCCTATCTTTCTAATTTGTAAAGGAAATTGTCATTTGTCTTCCCCCTTTTAAAGGACTTTAGATCTGATCTAATTATTAAGCCAATATTAATTATAGAGAATAGGAAATGGCTATAGACGAAGCTCGATAGATTAATAAAAGATAGTCTTGCGTTAATTTAATAGTTCTAATTAAGCGCGAGATCCCTATTACTATTATTAGGCCAATGCCCCTGCTTATAATTAAGCTAGATCTAGGAAAATAGTCTAATATAAATCGATTATATTCTAACCCTATTTGTAAATGCCTTAAAGCAGCGGTTCCGATTTGCGAAATTAGTACTAACGCCTTCTATTATAATATAAAGCGTAAGGAGATTGAGTTCTTTTAAACTAGCATTTATAAAGTAGATAGGATTCTAAAGGAAAGATATAAGCCTAAGAATCCTAATATTAAAAAGCTAATTAACGATCGACTCTTAAAATAGTACTAATCTTTAAGATAAGCCTTTTTTAAAAAGGGATATAGATACTCTCCTTTCCTATCGGTACTATAATTATAAAATATAGTTAAAAGGGCCTTTGCCTAACGCTTATTCGCCCTTCTACTATTAATCTACTAAAGAGCTTAAGGTTATAAAGGAGTATTTACTTAAGAATTTAGATAAAGGCTTTATTAAAATAAGTACTAGCCCCTTTGCTTCGCTAGTACTATTTATAAAGAAGGCCGACAGTAGCCTCTAAGTTTGCATAGACTACCGAAAGCTAAACGTACTAATTTAAAAGGACGCTTACCTAATTCTAAGGATAGACGAGCTTTTAAAACAAGTATATAAAGCTAAGATTTTTATAAAATTGGATATTTAAGCCGCTTTCAATGAAATATAAATAGACCTTAAATTAAAGGAATATACCACCTTTCGAATAAGGTATAGATCTTATAAATGCAAGGTTTTCCTATTCAGCCTTTATAATAGACTTAATACTTATTAGTAGTATATAAATAATGTTCTTTTAAATTACTTAAATGATTTTTATATAGCTTATTTAAATAATATTTTAATTTATTCCGAAAACGTAGAAGAGTACTAGGTTTATATCGAAAAGGTATTAAAACGACTCTTAAAGGCTGGCCTTTAAGCAAATATTAAGAAGTGCAAGTTCTACGTTATTTAAACTTAATATCTCAAATATATTCTAATAATAACTGGGATCGAACTGGACTTTAAAAAGGTCGAACTACTACATAATTAGAAGTACTTAAAAACTATTACTAAAGTAAAGTCCTACTTAGGATTTTACAGGTTCTATTAATAATTTATTCGCAACTTTAGGCTACTTGCTAAACCCTTTTCTATTTTTACCCGACTAATAGTACCTTAGGATTAGATAGAAGAGTACCGAATCGCTTTTAAAGAGCTTTGTAAGCAATTGCTCTTAATTTAGCAAATTTACCATTTTAACCCTGACTTACTTATAAAGCTGGAAACTGATGCTTTTAGTAGCATTATTACCAAAGTACTTTCTTAATAATACTTTAATAAGTAATAGTACCTAATTAGCTTCTATTCGCACATACTCTTTAGCTACAAACCTAATTAGGAAATATATAATAAGGAACTCTTTACTATTATTAAATCCTATTATAAATAAAGACCTAAGCTTATATCGCTTAAGGAACGAGTTGATATTTACTTAGATCATCGCTCCATTAAGTACTTTATAACTACTAAGGTTCTAATTGCAAAATAGTACTAATAGATGAAATTTTTATTTAACTTTAATTTTCGAATTATATATACTCTTAGTAAAGATAACTAAAAGGCTAATATTCTTAGCTGCTAAGAGTAAGATATGCTAGTTTATAAATAAGCAAAGCTAGATAGCCGATCCTAAGTTTTTATTTCCCCTGCCTAATTGGACCCTTGAATCAATACCGAACTGGCCGATAAATTTCTCGCCGAATCCGCCGAGAGCACCCTTGCCCTAATATTAACTAATACTCCCGATTTGACCTTAAATCGACTTAAGGATTCCTTTGATTTAATTAAAAAGCTTTATTAAAATAACCGCAAATCCTTTTAAAAGATTTGCGCCGACCTCCTTAAAAACTACTCTTTAAAAGACAGATTACTTTATTTTAAGGAGCGTCTTTGCGTATGCTATAATACTCCCTTATGCACTTATCTAATTTAGGAAGCTTATAACTAACCTTTAAGCGCGCACCTTAATAGCTTAAAGACCTATTAGCTTCTTACTTCTAAGTACTATTAGGTTGGGATAGGTTTGGATTGCAAAAGATTTATTATAAATTGCAGACCTTATTAATTCTCGCATTTAAAGATAATTAAATAATAAGGCCTTTTGCAGCTCTTCCTTATTCTTAACTATCTTATATAATACTTATATATAGATTTTAAGGATTTCCCTCCTAATAAGCACGGTTTTAATCGAATCCTGGTTTTTATAAACCGACTTAGTAAAAGTGCTATTATAATCCTTTATTAAAAAGATATCGACGCTTAAGGAACTACCCGATTGTTTATTTAATAGATATATCGATTCAGCTATACTTTAGAGATAATTATCTTAGACCGAGGCCTTTAATTCGTCTCCTTATTTTAAAGAGAGTTCTGCCATATTATTAGTATTAAGATCAAACTCTTTATAGCATACTATAAGAAGACTAATAGCTAAACGGAGATTATAAATAAGTATATTAATTTAAGGCTATAGCCTTTTATTAATTACTACTAAGATAATTAGAGTAAACTGATTCTATTAATAGATTATACGCAATCTACTCTCCTTTACGCTTCTATTAGTATAATTCTATATTAGCTTAAGTATAGAGTTGCACCTTAGATAAGTTGGGATTAGATCTCCTCGAATATATTAAGCCTATAGGAGAGATTAAATTAAGTAAAGGCTAGGCTAGTAGTAGAGAGGATATACGCAGCTTAGGAAGTAGCAAAAGGCAATATAGAACGCGCTTAGGAGAAAATGCGTAAGTCTACGAATTAATACTAAAGGGAGATTGATTAGAAACCTAAAAATATAATCTACCTTTTAATAAAAAATCTTAAGAACTACCGCTTTAATAGGAAACTGGCTAATTAATAGGATAGACCCTTTAAGGTTCTTAAGAAGGTAGGCAATTTATATTAAATTAAGCTATCTATAGGTTCTATAATATATAATATCTTTATACTAAAGCTACTATTTAAAGATCCGCAGAACCCTTTGCTAAGTTAGAAATAACCTTAGCCTACTATAGAAAAGATCGCTAAGTAGGAAGAGTATAAAGTATTTAAAATACTAAGTATACGCTTATCTTAAGGGAACCTAAAGTACTAGGTCAAATGTATTAATTATAACCTTAATTTAAGTTAGTATTGCACTTTAAATTTTATAAGATTTTTAAATAAGATTCGCGACTTTTATTAGGCTAATCCTATAAAGCTAAGACCACCTTAGAACCTATAAGCTTAGCTAAAGGCTTAAGAAAGTAGTATAAATGATTATAGTTATTTAAAAGATAATAGGCCGGATGCGAAATAGGTTAGTAAACAAATTTAAAAATATAAATAAAAAAAAGGGAGAAAAATAATAAAAATAGAAAAATAATAATACTAGGCCTACTGCCTCCTCCTCTTATAATTCCTTTGACCTCTCCTCCTTTGCGCTTAAGGAGACGAGCTCCAATTCCGTTTTAAAGCTAGAGCTCGGCTTCTGTCTATACTTCCGCTTGGAATAACCCTGACCTCCTTTTGCTACCGCTAGTACCGCCTTACTAGCCGCCGCGCCTAATGCTACCCTTGCTACTATAAGCCCTTCTCTCCTTATAAGAGACTCTGCTACTATAGTAGTCTGCTCTACTAATGCGGCAATAGACCTTAAGAGGCCTAATATAGTTCGGCTGGATTACTTTAACCTTATTAGCTAAGACTTAATAAAGTCGCTGCGCTCCTATTAAAAAGTCAGCGATCGATTTAATACTAATTCGAGTTTAACTTATAGCAACTATCGCTTAGACTCCTTTTAGCTAGCTTACTATAGCCTTAACTATAAAGCAAAGCTCCGCAAGGCTAGCACGCTTAAGTTAAGAGCAGCTAATCAGAGCCTTTGCACTAGCTACTAGTAAGAGGTTAATAAAGATCCAGGCGCGCTAGACCGCCTTTTAATAGAGCATCTTGCAGTTCCTTACCGAAACTGCTTGCGCGTTATTATCGTCGCTACTATCGTCCTCCTCTTGCTATTAGGCAGCCTCCTCCTACTACTCCTTAAGGGCCGCGGATAGCGCTGCGAACTCCTTACTAATATAGGAGGAAAGCTATAAATAAGTATTAGCGCAATTAAAACTCTAGACTCGATTCGGGATACTTATAAGGATATACTCTACCTTCTGCTCCTAGCACTAATAGTACTTCTTACTACGCTCTAATTCAAACTCGCACTTATATGCGATATCGCATATAAGGCGCTGTACGTACTAATAGCAGTTTACGCGGTAGGCTACCGCAAGGGCGCCTAATAGCAAAGGGATCGATATTATATATATTAGACGCGATTCGACCTTAGACTAGGGTAAACTTACTTATAGTAGTTAGTAGTAGTAGTAGTAATTGTTTCTACTACTATGTATTAGCCCTGCGTTATAATAGTAGGAGTAGGAGACCTATGCGATTATATATAATTATTATACTAAGGAAGGAAGATCCTATAGGAGGATGTTGGTACGCAGATTCCTATGCAAGAGGCAAGCTGCCCTTGTTCCTAGGGTCATCCTACACAGCTATACCATATGCGATATAAGGGGTTTTATATATATTTCGGACGGCTATTTAGCTGGAGGACTTCGGAAGGATATCTATATGCGGCTAGGAGGGACTATAAGAGGGAGGACATTTATAGGTATAAAGGTACTATCTTAGTTATATAGAGATAGATAGATATTATAATAGATTCTTTTTAATAATAAGTACTTAATTATATTTATATAAATATCGATTATTGGTATAAAACCTATACTAATTAGTAGTAGCACCTTTACTATAGATAGTAAGGTTATTAAATTGAAGAATTCTTTCTTAATTTAAGGAGTACTTGATTATATTTCCGGCTTACTTTAAATACTAACCTAAATGTATAAAGTAATATCAGTTACTACTAAAGGGGAAAAGGCGAAAGGTATGCGAATTTAAATAGAGTTATTACTTTAAAGGTAGATACTATCCTCTTCTACTTGCGTTCTATTATATATTATAATTAGGGTAAAACTAGAGTGCAATTAGTATCCTAATTACAATTAGATAATAGTATAATAATATGCAAAATACAATTATATTAGACTTCTTTTAAACCCTATTAAGGCGTAAAGTAATATCTGAATAATATTAGGAAATAACTAAGGGGGAACTATTAATACCGCTTAATCTAAAGCAACCCTAGATATTAAAGGACCTTGAAAGGGATATAAGACCTTAGGAGGATCAACCTAATAAAGAGGCCCTTAGACTAAAAGACCTATATGCAAAGAACTTTTAAAAGATATTATAAAATGGTAAAAGGAGAGGGTTATACTTTGCTAAGGACTTTTAAAAGGAGTTCTAAGATTGGATAGTTAGCAATTTTAAATCATTAGATAAGGACGTTCGATAATGCCTAAGGGACGACCTTTAATACTATAGAGTATACGTTTAGCGTAAGAAGGGCGTTTCAATCAATTAGGCACTTTTCAATATAGTATACTAAGAAGGGAATAAGTAGCTAAAAGATTAGCTAAAATCATAGACCTAAGAAGTACTAAACTCAATTATAGTATAATCTTTAAGATATAAAACAAAGTCTACTTTAAAATTTGCCGAATCTATACAAATAAGCAAGCTACTCGCTTAAAGGGTTACTATAGTTAAATAGAAGACACTATGCTAAGACTCGCTTTAGCAAGGACACCTTAGATATAATAATAATACTTTATAAGACAACTTATATAAAGCAGATACTTTAAAATAAATAACCGAATAATATAACCTTAAAAGAATACTATATTAACCTTAGTTAGGACAAACTCTAATTATATAATACCTAGAGATCTCAAATCTAATACTAATACTGCTAATCTAATTGAGAAATGGATTATTACTACCCTTTGCTATAAGGAGGGGTTTAAGAGCGCTTTTAGACCTAAACTAAAGCGACGCTCAACTATCCTAGTATATTATAGAACCTTTGACTTTAAATTAGGCTAAAACTCTTATAAATTTAAGTAAGATATATACTAAGGAAATTCAATACTTAAGTAAGAAAGATCACCTTAATAAGAAGCTTTAGATATTCGCCGATTTATGCCAAAGAGCCTTTATAGACTAAAGTATATAATATAAAGCGTTTCCTTTTATACTATAAGACTTAGCCTTAACCTACTACTATTAGTACTTATAAAATAAAAACTTCAAGTTTGCTAACCTAATAGAGGCTATTCGGGCCAATTATAAGACTAAAGAGAGAAGTAGTAGATTCTTAAAAAGGTGGTTTCGATTAACATTTGACCTATTCCGATAAGAAGACTATTAGAAGGAGAAACCGATCTTAACCTAACTTAAGAACTATACTAAAGAGCTGCAAAACTTACAATTAGGCCTATATACTAGTATAAGGAATAATCGATCTATTAAAGATAGACTTATATAAGGTATTTCTAAGAATCGGCTATTCCAAATAGCACTTTTTAAGCTATTAGCAATATTCCCAGCTCTATTAGATAGCTTATAAGCTTGCGCAAGAGTAGTTGCCTAAGACGGACTATCTAGACCCTAGCACCTTAGTCTAGCTATTAATAGACCCTAATATCATTTGGCTAAGGAGTAAAGGTAATCTATAGCATACTTTTCAAATAAAAAGATAAAGTTTACCTAAGGTAATAAGAGAAGAATAACCTTCTAATTAAAACCAGGCTATATAGGGTGTATTATATGCTAGAAAAAGGACTGCTATAGTAGCAAGCATTCGAAAGAAGAAAGAGCTGCCTAGAGGTCTTACTATATAGCAAGCTAATAAGCTAAAGGGTATAAGCTAATAGATAAAATATATAAGGTATACCTAGCTCAAGAGGATAATAGAGTATATTCGGAAGGCAATAGGACTAATAAAGATAAATAAGAAACGTCTTTAGAAGAGGAGGACTAGGTAAATAGTAACCCTAAGGATAGTAATATCAACTTTACTATAGTATTCTTAGCTTTTAAGAAGGAATATGACTTAAGAACTATGCTTAACTAGCTTAAAAAGCAAAAGGCTAAATACCTCTTAATAATAAGGGTTAATAAACCTATATAAACGGACCCTAAGGTATTTATAACCTAGTAGATAGATCAGTTCTTTTAAAGATTCCTAATTGATATAGGCGCCTTAAATAAAAATATAAGAGGAATTAACTAATTTAAAGCCTTATAAAATATATAGGACGCAGTTCTAGCTCTACTTAGCGCTAAAAAGTATAAAATTACCTTTAGGGTAGGTTTGCGAAATGCAATCGGCAAGACAACTATTTAAATACTAGCAAGTCTTATAGAGTTCTTAATTATAAAGGTAGATATACCGTTTTTAGTCTGCTTATAATAACTTGATAAAATGGGAGTTAAATACGATAATCTATGCAATTTGCTTATAATCAGTAAGGAGAAACACTTAATCGTTAGAAAACATAGGCACCTATAGCTTTTACTTAATATAATAAAGCAACTTCTGATAACTTTAGAAGGTATAATTAATATATGCCACTTAATAGAAATGGAGATTTAAAGGCTATATAAAAGATTCGAATATCCTTTAATAAAGCGCCTTAAATACCTCTTGAATTAGGCCGGTTATAATATAGACTCTAGCATTATAGCGAAAGTAAGGGAAATATGCCGATACTGCTAACTTTATACCAACGCCCTTTATAGATTCCGATTTAAGTTATAAGACGATATCGACTTTAATTATACTATATATATTAATATTACTTAATTTAGTAGAAGGAACGCCCTTTATATAGTTAATGAAGCAATAGGATTTAAAGCCGCAAGGTTCTTATAAAAGGGAATAGGAGCATATTCGACTGATATAGTATTTTAAGCCCTTAAATTAGCTTAACTAGATACGTATATTAGACCTTCTGATTTTATAGTATACGACTATAGCACTAACTTCAACTTAGCAGAGTTCAAAAGCTCTTTAAGATCTATAGGAATAACTCTTAAACTAGTTCTTATAAAGGCGTACTACTCTATTAGTAAGGTTAAACGGTATTATCGCCCTTTAAGATATGCTTTTAAAATAATAATAGCTAAATACCCCTGATTAAGCGATAATAAGAGGCTGCAAATAGCTATTAAAGCAGTTAATAATATAGCAGGGCTTAATAGGATGATTCCTACCTTATTTATTTTCAAGGCATATCTGAGGCTAATTGAACTAGATCTACTAAATCCGTTAGTAGAATAAAGGGCGGCAATAATTAAAAAGGCTATAAAGGAAGTGAGGAAGATCTATACTACTCGCAAGGTCAATAACGCTTTAAGTATAAGGAATGGCCTTAAAACCACTTATATCTACGATTTAAGGCTAAAAGACCTAGTATTAGTATATTAAGAGAAGGGAGGATAGATAGGCCTATTCGAGTTCTTAGGCTTAGAGAATAAAACCTATATAATCAATATCAGTAGTAGAATAAAGCACTTTAAGTCGATAAGCGTACGCCTATTTAAAATCGATAATAAAGAAAACTGCTAAAAGGAAACTAAAGGAACTAAACCTAAGGATCGAACGACCACCGAAAGGGAGTAGAACGCAACCGATATTAATAAAGAAGTAGAGCCCTCTTACTTAGTTAAGCCGCAACTTAATAGCTATAAGCAATCGCTAAGAGTAGAGGTTCCCTTTATTAAGCCTATTTCCGGCCTTCTTATAATCGATAATAATTATAATATTAAAATATAGATATCCTTTAAAGCAGATAATAAGCTATATATAGCCAAATCAGAGGTATTCCTAATAAAGAAGGAGAATAAGGACCAGGAACTGTCGCAGAAGCTATAGGCAAAAGGCAAGATTACTACTTCTAGGCGCCCTTTTTAGCAATCTCGCTTAAAAGAGTACTAAGGGCTAATGAATAAGGGGGTATTTATACCAATAAATAAAAAAGACCCTGCGGTAAAAGGCAAGAGGATCTTCAAATTGAGAATAGTTAATAAGATAAAGGGGAAGGAGATAGATTACCTATTTGAGAAATCACGCCTAATTATATAGGCTTAGAATAATACTAGTAAGAAGGAGGAAGGTATAATCACTTAATTCCCAACTATCTAATAAGTAAGCTAATGCCTTTTAGTATCACTTTCGGTATTAATATAAGAACACTTTAAAGAATAAGGGATGAAGGGTATTCTCGGCCTATAGGATATTATATAAGTATATGCCTAAGCAGCTTTAAAGCTACTATATAATATATTTGTATTTCCCTTATAAGATATCGCTAAGCTATTCCTTATAAGTACGGTCTTTAAAGTAGTACTACTACTCTATAGCATTCCCAAATTAGGAAATCATTAGTTTAGCACCTACTATAAGTACTATCGCAGTAATCTTAGTATAGCCAACTCAACTTATAACCCTTGTCTATTAGTAACCTTAAGTACTTCTCCCCTTTTTAGCATAATAGAAATATAGATAGATAATACCTTAATACTTAGAGAGGCAGACTTCTTAAAAAAGGAAAAGGACAAGATTAAAAGGGTAGGATTCCTTATAAAGCTAATACAATACCTGTCGAGCACTGAATCACTGGCTTTTAACAGGTATATTATTTCCTAAAAAGGGGATATAGTATATATACGATAAAAGGGCTAAGGCTAAAGGCTAGAACTAGTCGATACTTCTTAAAAGGGCTATAAGTAATAATACCTAGAGCAAAGAGCAAAAGGAGCTTATTTAGCTACGATTTGCCAGCTAGAAGCTTCCTTCGATTTGTTAGCTGCAGCCTAATACTAGGATCCGATAGTTTAAGATGCAGAGAATGTGATAGCACAAGCATAATACAGCATAGCGCAATATAAGGGGCCTGATTCATCCTTAGAATATTCAATTAAGGAGGGAAGCTCTAAGGTATAAGGAATCTATAGTATATATATATATATGCGCTAAGCGAGGGCGCTAGTCTAAGCGTACGCCTAATCAGGTGATCGAAGCATATGATCCTTAATTAGGTAATAACTGTTATATCATCTCCCCCTTTGAAAAAAGCTAGCCTTTAGCTTTCTTAAAGAACTCTTAAAGGTTATTCCTAGGTCCTTTATCCGGATCGCAGATCTATATACCTTCTTATATACTTTATAGCGCTAGTATACTTCAGCCTATATATCCGGATCCTCTTGCAACTGCTGTACTAGCTGGCCTATATAACCCTTATATATATAGCCCTTATGCCCCTTAGTCGAAAAATCCTAAGGTTTATTGCGAAAAATAAGTGCTAAAGAGCTATCGTACGGCAAGGAGGTCGGCATGCTATAAAGGTAAAGGTAGCTCAGGGGTGACGGCCCAAGTCGAGGTCGATACGGCTTCCGAAGATGCCGAAGAAGAAGAAGGCGTATAGCAGCATATGAGCTCTGCAAAAGGCTTAGCGAAGAAGCATACTGCGAAGAGGTGTATTTAAGGTATGGCGGCTTAAAGAAGAAGAAGCTGCAGTAGCCGACGAATCGTAAGGTAGAGTATTCGAAGTATAATATATTCGAATAGAAAGGCTATAGTAGCTAAGAGGGTAGCGTAGTAATAGTAGTACTTAAAGTATAGCATATTCGAGCTAGTATAAGAGGAAGTCGGTTTAAAGTGAAAAAAGGTTTATTTACTTAAGTAGGGCGATTTAAGCAAAAGTAGGTCGAAGCAAGAGAAGGAGGCGTATTCGAGTATTAAAGGGCAAACGAATGAATGAATAAACGTAAGTGATCGGAATAGAGGTCAACGACTAATTCACCGATCCAAATAGGTATATACAAACAAACAAACGTATTATAGCGAATAAACGTAGATAAACAAACGTACGTATACTATAGCCTGCGTTTAAAGACTAAGGAATTGAATATAATATGATAGCATAAGTATAATATAGTATAGCGCAATACAAGGGGCCCGATTCATCCTTAGAATATGTTGAGATGGGTGATATAGCTATCACTCTGATATATTATCATATGACCCTACTGCTTAGTCAGTAGGATATTAATATATATATAGTTATAAGGAAGAAAGGGGTAACCTTCCTTCCTTAACTCTTACTAATATATCGACTATCGACCTTTAGAAGCCTCCTTTACCTACTGCGCCGACTTACTTAAGCTTAATAGGTTATAAGCCTTAGATAGACCGATAATAGATTATTAACTTCCCTTGGAAAGCACTTGCGCTGCAACTATTAGTAGGAAGTTGAATGAGACTTATAGTAAGAGGCAAGCAATCGGCGAATAGGAGGTATAATTCCCTATTTAGCCAACCTATATTACAAGAGGTATGATTCCTTATTCTATAACCCTTTAGTACTACAAAAGGTATAATTCCTTACTTTACTATATTTTATAAGAGGTATAATTCCTTGCGTTATAGCCTAAAAACCCTTTTTAATAAAAGGACTTCCTCCCTATTTAATACTTTTATAACACCTGCTATTTAATCATTTCAACCTTTTGATAGGAGAAGTGCCTTTAACTATTTAATTTATTTGATTTTAATATAATTCTATTCGAAACGGTAATGGCTTCTGATTCCGATTGAAATACTAGACCTAAAGACCTCTAACTCTCTCGAAAGAATTAGCAATAATAGTTCGACAATTTAAAGCTTTACTTTAAGAGCAAAGGTATTAAAATAGCAATTTAAAAGATACTTATTAAATACGCGAGAATAGCCTCTTGTATTCCTTCTACTAATTTGTCTACTTCTACTTTAATAGCTAATATAACTGCTAAGGATTTGCTAAATATATTAAATAAGCTTAGCTTAAGAGCTTTAGTAGATAATAACTAAGAATCCTAAAGGTAGATTT
>JAENRP010000480.1:0-26126 GCA_024741835.1 Diplocarpon mali | reverse complement strand
CCTAGGGGAAAGCGGGCGTAAATCTGTTCGGATGGAGTCGCCGCATACTCTTCACACGACCTCGCGTGTGCTACGCGGAGGTTAGCCGTTTCCAGTTCCTTAAGCTCCTGTATAGAGGGAGCTTGAGGCTCGGTCTCCATGATTGACTTGAATGGGAGTCTTGGATCGGCAAAAATGGTGATGTTGTAGAGCTTGGCGAAGAACATGTATTTACTGAACCACTTCACCCAAGAGGCAGAGGTGTTGAGGCGAGGCTCGGAGATGCTCGAAGAGTCAGACATTTTGAATGGAGTCTGGTGAAAAAGGTTGGGTATGTAAATAAGGTTTGCAAATGAGGTTCGATCGGAAAATGGAGATTTGTTGATTGAAAATGAAGGTCCTTCGAGTCGTCATAAGTACTCGAAAAGTCGGTCAGGAGCTCGAAGGGCCCTCCAGCCGGTTGCATGCGAAGAGAAAGCATGTTAAAGTGCTCACGGGGCTCATAACTGTGGTGCGGTCGGCTGGAGGGCCTTCATTGGGTCGCTCAGGAGGCTCGCTGATATGGATGAAGATGATTGATTGTATTGTTATCTAGTGTATGTATGGTAAGGAGACTTCGGAAAGAAAAGGGAGAGTCTATGACTCAGCAGGAGTCACGTGGAGGGTCTCCAGAATAAGTGGAGACTCCGCCCATTCTGCACGACATTAGTATAGTCAACTCAACTTATAACCCCTATCTATTAATAATCTTAAGCACTTCTCCCCTTTTTAGCGTAATAGGAATATAGATAGACGATACCTTAATATTTAAAGAGGTAGACTTCTTAAAAAAGGAGGAGGATAAGATCAAAAGGGTAGGATTCCTTATAAAGTTAATATAATACCTATTAAGTACTGAATCATTAGCTTTCAATAGGTGTATTATTTCCTAAGAAGGAGATATAGTATATATATAATAAAAGGGCTAAGGCTAAAGGCTATTGAGCTTAAGTGAGTCGGCGCAGTAGGTAAGGGAAACTTCTAGAGGTCGATAGTCGATATATTAGTAAGAGTTAAGGAAGGAAGGTTACCCCTTTCTTCCTTATAGCTATATACGTATTAATATCCTACTAACTAAGCAATAGGGTTATATGATAATATATTAGAGTAATAGCTATATTACCTATCTTAATACCCCTACTTAGACCTTACTCTAATTGACCTATAGTTAGGAAAATAACAATTATCCTTTTGCGCTAATCCAACTCTTAAGTATCTTTTTAAATTAAAAACAATTAATTAATAATAACTTCTATTAAAATTACTAAACTCTACTTATAAGGCGGGATTAGGAGTCAATTTTCCTAAAAGCGTTCCTTTATAAGACTATATGACTTGACTTGCAGTCTAGGCCTAAGAGTCGATCTAAAAAACTTTCCTTTATAAGACTATATAACCTAACTCGTAAGGCGGGCCTAAGAGTCGTCCTTAAGCCTATTAAGCCCTTACTATCTTTTGCAACTTTAGTATATCTTTAAATGCTTTGAACTTTGTAATTATCTTTAATAGCTTTATAAATCCATTTGCTACTATTCGATCGGTTAAGATATAAGTAATTAATAACTTATTCTTTATAATAAGGTTATAAATAAAGTAGTAGGTAATATTAATATATTTCGATCGCTTATATAAGTATAGATTCTTTATAAGTATAATTGCCCTTATATTATTTACTTAAAGATTAATATAGTTCCTATCTTATTTAATATACTTAATAAAACCTATATCTTTTAGAACTTAAGCGATCTATAATCCTTACTTGCAATTTAATAATATTAATATATATTCGGCCTTAATGCTTGCAGTAGCTACTGATTTCTACTTCCTACTTCCTTATAATATAAGTCTATTATATAGTACTATTACGCTTTTAAATATACTTTTCCGACCTTTTATATTTGCCTAATCAGAATCAGTATATACCTTAAGCTTTACGCTTATATATTTCGTTAGTCTATATCTTACCTTTTATATAATTATTAATTAAAGGTACCTTTTAAGTCGCTTGATTATATTCTTATATTAAATTGTCAAATCCTTTAAGTTCTGATTAAGTTGCTTAATAATAAAGGCGATATTTAATCTTATATATACTATAGTATATATAATCGCTCTAATATCCTATTAGTACTTCTTTAGATCTCCTTTCTACTTATTTTCATTAGTAGGCTCTAACTTATTATACTTTCCTTCAATTAGAGTACGCTTTAGCTTAAAGTTAAGAGTATAAGTAAAGAGTCCTATTTGGTCTAGGATCTTCTTAATATACTACTCTTAATCTAACTAAAGTTCTTAAGTAGAGCAGTTCCTTATAATGCAAATGCTAAGGATTTTATAAATTCCTTTTAGATCCTTAATATTAAAACGTTTCCGAATAGTCATAAAGAACTAATCTAATTAAGTAGTTATTCTCGCAGCTATAGTAATATTATTAATATATAGTAGTAACTTAACTCTATGCTTAGTATAGGTAAATAGATAAGGGTTAGCTAGGCTTTAAATAAATCCTATTTCTATTAAAGTAGAACTATATAAGAGGTTCTAATTATAAGCTAATTGTTTAAGCCTATAGATACTATAGAGTATATAAAGAGAGTAGCTAGCGTATATAAGAATACTATTAAGTTAAAAGAGAAAAATTCGTTCCTTTATAATCGCTTTAGTAAATGTATTTTTAATATTATACTATTTGCATTTAAGGTCCTTAGCGGCTACTATTACTATAAATATGCGAAAGGTATCTATACAAACTATTAGCGCGAATATATCGAAGTAGTCTTTTCTATACTATTAGGAGAAGCCCTTAGCTATAAGTCTTACTTTATAATATTCTAAGGTCCTATCTGCATATATCTTAATTATAAAGACCCACTTTATTAAAACTAAGTTCACGTCTTTTAGCGTCGGTTCCTCTATCTATATACCATTTGCAATAAGAGAGCTTATCTCCTTTTAGATTGCCTTATTCTATACTGCTCTATTCTCTAAGTTATTAATAGCTTTATTATACATCTTTAGAAGAGAGATTTTCATTATCCATTTAATAGCTAGGAACGCATTATCTTTATTAAAGCTCTATTAAAGTTCAAGCTTATAGATCTTATATACTATTATAGTCTAAATATACTTAGACTTGCATTTATCTAAGGTATCTTCCGATTTTAAGTCTCTATTCCTCTTTAAAGGCGTAGGTTCAGCTATAGGTTCTATAGGCTTATCATTTAAGAAACTACTTTCTAATAGTAAAGGCTTATTATTACTTATACCTATTTTAAGAATATCCTTTACTATAAGTGCTTTAACTAAAGGGATAATAATATTAAAGTTATTTTATACTTTAAATAGTTTGTAAACGATAGGAATAGTCTATTCGGCCTTTAGGCGACTAATAGGTCGTCGATCAGCAGGTACACTTAATATACTTAAGCTAAGAGAAAGGGGTTATTAATTTAGCTTAATAGTATTACTATCAAATGGTATACCTTGCGAATCTCTAAGTATATAAAGCTTTAAGGATAGCTCCCTCCTATTTTAAGATTCGTCGAACTTAACTACTAAGGATATAATTACTTACCTTAGATCTAGCGTATATACTATCTATTGCTTTATTATTTATTTAATATACTTAATAAATATATACTCTTTACCTTAGTCTATTAGCTTCTTACTCTTTATACTTATAGGCTAGGACTTCGGGCTAATATAAGAGTAGCAAACGCTTTTAAAGATATAAATATAGTCTAGGCTTAGTTTCTATCCGAAATATGCCTTATATAGCAATATTCAAGTGCTATTAACTATTAATCTACTACCTATTCTATTTCGTAAGTATACGTTTGCCTTAACCGCAAGGTCCTAGAATTCCAATAGTAGGTTAGCATCTTATAATAGAGTGCGATAATCAGTTTCTACTTGCTAAATGCTTTACTTAGTAATGCTATTTTATTAAGAACCTTTATATATTACAATTAGTTTATAATAAACTCCTTATTTTACCTATTTATTAAGCTTTGCCTTAATCTCTAATATATTATTAGACCTAATAGCTATTAGCTTTAATTAAGTCCAGCGTTCCTCTATTACTTTTTAAGTTTCCAGCTTTTTTATAAGCTTAGATTTGGTCCTAGCGCAAATAGTCTATATTTATTAAGTAGAGTTATTTACTATTTAAGAAAACTAATTATTTCCTTTAATTAAAGTTGTAAATAGTCTAGTAGTATCAATAGATATTAGTACTAATATCGAATCTTTTTATAGATTAAGCTTAATTTATATCCAATTTTAAAGTTTTATTAACTTGCAAATTCGGTATACTAGGCGATCCTTTGGTACTTGAATCTTCTATTTTAAAGTTAAGACCTTATATAAGCCCCTTAATTTCTCTAGCCTTAAATGTGCGAATCTTCTATATATTAGCTAATACCTTAATAAGCTTTTAGCTTTTAATAGCTTTAATAGCCTATTATTAGTTAATACTTTATTATTAGCGGCTAAAAAGGATTAATAATAGTAGTTCGAGGTTTTGCCATTTTCCAATTATAAGCTTAGCTTAAGAGTCATTTTAAGTGAAACCGCAAGATCTACTCGCGGTCTTAGCTTAAGAGTCGATTTCCTAAAAATAGTAAGATCTACTTGCAATCCTAGCTTAAGAGTCGTTTTTAACGAATTTGCAAAGTTTACTTGCAGTCTTAGCTTAGGAGTTATTTTTACGAATTTCACTTGCGATCCTAGCTTAAGAGTTATTATTAGCAAATCTATAGAATCTACTTATAGTCTTAATCTAAGAGTTATTTCTACTAAATTCACTTATAATCTTAGCTTAAGAGTCATCTTTAAAGATATATTGCATTTTACTTATAGTCCTAGCTTAAGAGTTATTTTCGCAAATTTCACTTATAATCCTAGCTTAAGAGTCTATCTATTCTCCTTATCCTCGCTTAATTATATTAAGGTAAAGAGTGCACTTTCTTTAAAGGAATCTACTTATAAGTCTGGCCTAAGAGTCAATTTCTATAATATTACCTTTAAAATAATATAAAGTCTATCTTTAATTTTAGCTTTAAAGATCATTTTATAATTATTATTTATAAATTATATAAATTGATTATTAAAAACTCTTATATAATTCAACTTTATATAAATCTTATAGCTAGATAAAAGATTAATACTTAAGCTAAGTATAAAGAGAACATTTTATAAAAGGAAAGAAATGCTAGCGATATTTATTTCTACTTGTGGTGCGGTCGGCTGGAGGGCCTTCATTGGGTCGCTCAGGAGGCTCGCTGATATGGATGAAGATGATTGATTGTATTATTATCTAGTGTATGTATGGTAAGGAGACTTCGGAAAGAAAAGGGAGAGTCTATGACTCAGCAGGAGTCACGTGGAGGGTCTCCAGAATAAGTGGAGACTCCGCCCATTCTGCACGACACTACTATACCTATTAAGTCTATATATAAACTTCTACAACTAATTTTAATAGAGCGCCTTTTTATTTTATTAAGCGGGCCTTTAAATAGGTAGGGTTTATTAGTTATATATACTATATAACTAGTATTATTATATTAATTAGATTTAAAGATCTTATAAAGGTTGGCTTTTAAGATATAAGTATCTTTATTATAATTATTATTTAAATTATTAAAAGTGGATTTAGGTTTAAATAACCTACTATTATTATTAGGAGTATTTGCTAAAGTTTTAGCTAAATAGCCTTTTCCTTTGCCTTTCCTTAGTAATTGCGGCCTTTAATAAGATAAGGGCAGTTTACTTCTTAACTTTTGCTTCGATTGCTTTTTAATATTAAAGCTAGCAACTATATTAATCAGTTGCCTTCTAACTTTACAATTAGTAATATTATAAGTACTATTATAGAAGTAGCATCTTTAATAAGCTTAAGGGCTTATCCTATACTCCTTCTTCTTCTTAGGCTTATCGTTGCCTTATAACGCGGCATTTGCCGATTTAAAGCGTCCTTTAAGGTCTTACTTAATAGTTTAAAGGAGGTCGATCTTTTTATAGATCTTAAGGTTAGGTTAGATAAGAAGAGATTATTTTATAATAGCAAACTTAAGAGGAAGGCTATTAAATAGGAAATTAAAAAGCTAAGTTTCCTTAAAAGTCATAGCTATCTTAAGATCTATAGCTCTTACTCTCCTCCTTACTTTATATAGTATAGACTAAGCAGAGTTTATATTTATATCTATATCCTTACTATCTTTATCTTTTCTATATTAAAATAAAGTGATCTTCTATAGTAGATACTAAGTATTAAGGGCAGTTGTTTAAGAGTATTTTACCTTTAAAGTATCCTATTTTATCTTTGCATTATTATAAATTCAAATAAAATCTTAGTCTTTATCGCTTAAACCTTTATTAATCTTAAGCTTGCATTTAATTAAGGCTAGCCTATACTCCTTCTCCTTTTCTATATTTAAAATCTGCCTTTAGGATTCTTAGTTATTATCTACTAAGACTCTTAAGCTAAGCTTATTTAATATATTTGGCAAATCCTTAGCAGTTGTATTAGCTATTAAAGTAGATATAGACGAATTAGTAGAAGGAGTATAAGAGGCTATTCTTGCGTATTTAATAAGTATCTTTTGAATCGCTATTTTAATGCCTTTGCTCTTAAAGTAAAGCTCTAAATCGTCGAACTATTATTGCTAGTTCTTTTAAGAGAGTTAAAGGTCTTTAGGTCTAGTGTTTCGATTGGAATCAGAAGCTATTGCCGTTTTAAATAGAATTATATTAAAATCAAATAAATTAAATAGTTAAGGGCACTCCTCTTATCGAAAAGTCGAAATGATTAAATAGCGGGTGTTATAGAAGTATTAAATAGGGAGGAAGTCCTCTTATCGAAAAGGGTTTTTAGGCTATAACGCAGGGAATTATACCTCCTATGAAATATAGTAAAGTAAGGAATTATACCTCTTGCAGTACCAAAGGGTTATAAAGCAAGGAATTATACCTTTTGCAATATAGGTTGGCTAAATAGGGAATTATACCTCCTATTCGCCGATTGCTCGCCTCTTACTATAAGTCTTATTCAACTTCCTATTAACAGTTGCAGCGCAAGTGCTTTCCAAGGGAAGTTAATAATCTATTATCGGTCTAGTTAGGGCTTATAACCTATTAAGCTTAAGTAAGTCGGCGCAGTAGGTAAGGAAAACTTCTAAAGGTCGATAGTCGATATATTAGTAAGAGTTAAAGAAGGAAGGTTACCCCTTTCTTCCTTACAGCTATATACATATTAATATCCTACTAACTAAGCAGTAGGGTCATATAATAATACATTGGAGTGATGGCTGTATTACCTATCTTAACAAAGGCTGGAATTAGTCGACACTTCTTAAGAGGGCTATAAGCAATAATACCTAGAGTAGAAAGCAAAGGGAGCTTATTTAGCTATGATTTGCTAGCTAAAAGCTTCCTTCGATTTATTAGCTATAGCCTAATACTAGGATCCGATAGTTTAAGATGCAGAGAATTTAAATAAGCGACTTAAATAGATTTGAAATAATCCTGAAAAAGGCCTGACCTACCTTGCTATTAATTTATAAAACGCTAAGCTATTTGCATTCATCGATAGATCTTTTGCTAATAATAAGGATTTAAGCTTGCAGATCGGCTATATTATCGTACTAGCTATTAAAGAAGAAGGAGAATCGCAGTTTACTTTAAAAGGCAATATTCTATACTATAGCTCGACGAAGTATAAGAGAGTCATATAAGCAACCTCTTTTCTGGATTTTTCACCCCTTAGCAAACGACGCCTACTACCTTCCATTCTTTGCAGAATACCCTAAACACCTTGCCCTTTTGCCCTTATAAGCTGCAGTGGCTTATTACTACTATAATAGCAAAGTAGGTAGTATAGAGCCCTTAAGCGACCCTGCGGGCGTCCCCTACTACGACTCTGACTCCCCTATAGAGGAGAGAGAGATACTTAGCCCTATTAGAGGCTTTGATTCGATTTCTAAAGTCGAATTAACCCTTAGGGGTAACCCTATTATAAGAGGTAGAGATTCGAGTATTAACCCCCTTAATCTTACCCCTATTTAAACTAATGCTAGCTGAATGCAGAATGCGGCTCCTTTGGCTAATTTAAGCCAAATTGTTAATAATACCAAAAGGGGACTACTATTCCTAATCGATTAGAGAGCTAATAAAACCCTTAGAATCGACTTCTCCTTTTAAAACGACGCTAGTAGTATTAGTACTAACGAATTAATTAAGCTTATACTTTAAGCAAGAGACCTCCTTATTAAAGTATACTTAGCGACTAATTCTTAGGAAAAATAGACGAAACTACTTAATTTACTTAAGGTTTTTAAAGAGTATATAAAGCATAACTATATTAAAAATACTTCTATAATTCTAGCTACGCAGGTAGTTAATTTAGAAAGAGCAATACGGAAAATCGAGCAAATGCTAAAAACGTATGCTTAAGTAATCAAGTCAGTAGCAGTAGCTATTATAGCTACTACTATAAATCATAGTACTAGCGCTACTATTAGTAGTACTAGTATAAGTGGCATTAATAGGAATAGGGCTAGGGCTGCAAGTAGCCCTAGGAACCCTACTGCGAATTCGGGGCCTAATAAGCTAAAGGGAAATAGTAAGCCAGTCCTTTTTAAGAGATGCACCCTCTTATAGTCCCCTCTAGCTTTAACTACTTCTTTTTCATCAATTGCTTTATATAATTGAATTAATACTGCTTTTAAAAAGAACGGTTTTAGTAATTTAGTAATCGCTATAGCATCCTTATCTTTATATAGAAATATTATTTTAACTACTACTCTTGCGTTTAGTATTGATTTTTTAATTTCAAATAAGGCTATTATTAAAGGAGTGCTTCCTTAACTAATTAGCCTTAAAAAGGGAGAGCTGTAGTATAAAGTAGCTATTTATAGTATTCTATTTGCAGATTTCAATATAGAGTATAGCCTAGACTTAGAGCTAGTCTTAAAAGAGATTAAAACCTTTAATAAGGGTTTTACCTTAGTAGGAAAATCCTACTAGGCTACTCTAAGAGAGAAACGTAACTCTGGTTTATATAAGAGTAGTACAATTATTATCTCTTTCCTAGATGAAAATCAGGCTAAGCAAGCTATAAGCAAAAGACTATATATTAATAACGCTTTAGTAAAAGTCATTAAATATATAGATACTAATAGTATGTACTAGTATAAGACCTATACTAGATTTGGCTATTTAAAGGTTCTCTATAAAAGAGAACCAAAATGCTCCCTATATAAAGGCAACTATATAAGACAGGCTTATACCTATAATACTTGTAAGGTAAATACTAAGTGCAAGTATACTAGTATTAAATGCGCTAATTGCAAAGAAACTACACATTCGGCTGATTCTAAGCTATGTGAAGTTTTTATTGTAATTAAAAACAAATCCATAGAAAAACGTACTACTAGTAGTACTACTACTATAAATCCACCCCTTAGCAAACGACGCCTACTACCTTCCATTCTTTGCAGAATACCCTAAACACCTTGCCCTTTTGCCCTTATAAGCTGCAGTAGCTTACTACTACTATAGTAGCAAAGTGGGTGGTATAGAGCCTTTAAGCGACCCTGCGGGCATCTCTTATTATAACTCCGACTCCCTTATAAAGGAGGAAGAGCCACTTAGCTATATTAAAGGCTCTGATTCGATTTCTAAAGTCGAATTAACCCTTAAGAGTAACCCTATTGTAAAAGGTAGAGATTTGAGTATTAATCCCCTTAATCTTACCCTTATTTAAACCAATATTAGCTAAATGTAGAATACGGCTCCTTTGGCTAATTCAAGGCAAATTATTAATAATACTAAAAGGGGACTACTATCCCTAATTGATTAAAGAGCTAATAAAACCTTTAAAATCGACTTCTCCTTTTAAAACGACGCTAGTAGTATTAGTACTAATAAATCAACTAAGCTTATACTTTAAGCAAGAGACCTCCTTATTAAAGCATACTTAGCAACTAATTCTTAGGAAAAACAGACGAAACTACTTAATTTACTTAAGGTTTTTAAAGAGTATATAGAGTATAACTATATTAAAAATACTTCTATAATTCTAGCTATGCAAATAGCTAATTTAAAGAGAGTAATATAGAAAATCGAGCAAATGCTAAAAACGTATACTTAAGCAATTAAGTCAATAGTAGTAGCTACTATAGCTATTATTGCAAATTATAGTACTAGCGCCACTATTAGTAGTACTAGTATAAGTAGCGCTAATAGGAATAGGGCTAGGGCTGCAGGTAGCCCTAAGAACCCTACTGCGAATTCGAGGCCTAATAAGCCAAAGGGAAATGGTAAGCCAGTCCTTTCTAAGAGATATACCCTTTTATAATCCCCTTTAGCTTCGACTACTTCTTTTTTATTAATTGCTTTATATAATTGAATTAATACTACTTTTAAAAAGAATAGTTTTAATGATTTAATAATCGCTACTATATCCTTATCTTTATATAGAAATATTGTTTTAACTACTACTTTTGCGTTTAGTATTGATTTTTTAATTTTAAATAAGGCTATTATTAAAGGAATGCTTTCTTAATTAACTAGCCTTAAAAAGGGAGAGCTATAGTATAAAGTAGCTATTTATAGTATTCCGTTTATAGATTTTAATATAGAGCGTAGCTTAGACTTAGAGCTAGTCTTAAAAGAGATTAAAATCTTTAATAAGGGTTTTACCTTAATAGGAAAATCCTATTAGGCTACTTTAAAAGAGAGACGTAACTTTAATTTATATAAGAGTAGTATAATTATTATCTCTTTCCTAAATGAAAATTAAGCTAAGCAAGCTATAAGTAAAAGACTATATATCAGTAGCGCTTTAGTAAAAGTCGTTAAATATATAGATACTAGTAGTATATACTAGTATAAAACCTATACTAGATTTGGCTATTTAAAGGTTCTTTATAAAAGAGAACCAAAATGCTCCTTATATAGAGGTAACTATATAAGATAAGCTTATACTTATAGTACTTATAAGGTAAATATTAAGTATAAGCATACTAGTATTAAATGCGCTAATTGCAAAGAAACTATACATTCGGCTGATTCTAAGCTATATGAAGTTTTTATTGCAATTAAAAACAAATCTATAGAAAAACGTACTACTAGTAGTACTACTACTATATATTGATTTGGCGCTCTATTTACTATTAATGATAATTGGGAATAAATGCCTATAAATTAATATAAATAGAAGCTTGCCTACTATAGAGCACGTTTTATAAATGGCCGTAGAGTTATCTATTGATTTAATTGCGATTTAAGAACCTTGGATTATATAAGAGAACGATTTATTATATAGATCTATTATATACTCTAGTTTTAAATAAATCCTTTTAAATTAAAATTCCTTTAGGCCTAGAACGTTATTTTATATTTTAAATAAAATATATGCTATACTAGTGCTAAGCTTACCAATTGATCTTAATTGTATTATTATAGACATTTTTTATATTTAATTAATTAATGTCTATAATGCAAGTTACTTTAAAATGCCGAATAATATTAAATTCTTAGAAAGAGACTATTTACTAATATTATTTTCTAAGGATTTAATATTTTTAAAAGACTTTAATATATATTACCCTTAGTAGGACCCTCTTGGAGAAACTGATTATTACGCTTAAATTTTATTAGATATTATAAAGAAATATTCTTTATTATTAAGATAGGTGATACAGCCATTACTCCGATGTATTATCATGTGACCCTACTGCTTAGTCAGTAGGATATTAATACGTATATAGCTATAGGTAAGAAAGGGGTAACCTTCCTTCCTAAACTCTTATTAATATATCGACTATCGACCTTTAGAAGTTTCCTATACCTACTGCGCCGACTCACTTAAGCTTAATAGGTTATAAGCCCTAAATAGACCGATAATAGATTATTAACTTCCCTTAGAAAGCACTTATGCTATAACTATTAATAGGAAGTTAAATAAGACTTATAGTAAAAGGCAAGCAATCGGCGAATAGGAGGTATGATTCCTTATTCAGCTAACCTATATTGCAAGAGGTATAATTCCTTACTTTATAACCCCTTTAGTACTACAAAAGGTATGATTCCTTGCTTTACTATATTTTATAAGAGGTATAATTCCTTATATTATAGCCTAAAAACCCTTTTTAATAAAAGGACTTCCTCCCTATTTAATACTTCTATAATACCTGCTATTTAATTATTTTAACTTTTCGATAAGAGGAGTGCCTTTAACTATTTAATTTATTTGATTTTAAATGCAATTCTATTTGAAACGACAATAGCTTCTAATTCCAATTGAAATACTAAGCCTAAAGACCTCTAACTCTTTCGAAAGAATTAATAACAATAGTTCGACGATTTAAAGCTTTACTTTAAAAGCAAAGGCATTAAAATAGCGATTTAAAAGACACTTATTAAATACGTAAGAATAGCCTTTTATACTCTTTCTACTAATTCGTCTACTTCTACTTTAATAGCTAATATAACTATTAAAGATTTGCCAAATATACTAAATAAGCTTAGCCTAAGAGCCTTAGTAGATAATAACCAAGATTCTTAAAGGCAGATTTTAAATATGGAAAAGGAGAAGGAGTATAAGCTGGCCTTAGCTAAATGCAAGCTTAAGATCAATAGAGGTTTAAGCGATAAAGATAGAGATTTTATTCGAATTTATAATAATATAAAAATAAGATAGGATACTTTAAAAGTAAAATACTTTTAAACAACTGCCCTTAATACCTAGTATCTACTATAGTAGATCACTTCATTTTAGTATAGAAAAGATAAAGATAATAAGAATATAAATATAAATATAGACTCTACTTAGTCTATACTACGTAAAGTAAAGAGGAGAGTAAGAGCCGCAGATCCTAAGATAGCTATAACTTTTAAGGAAACTTAGCTTTTTAATTTCCTATTTAATAGCCTTCCTTTTAAGTTTACTATTGCGAAACAATCTCTTCTTATTTAACCCAACTTTAAAATCTATAAGAAGATCGACCTCCTTTAAACTATTAAGTAAGATCTTAAAGGACGCTTTAAATCGGCAAATACTATATTATAAGGTAATGATAAGCCTAAGAAGAGGAAGGAGCGTAGGACAAGCCCTTAAGCTTATCAGAGATGCTACTTTTATAATAGTACTTATAATATTACTAATTATAAAGTTAAAAGGCAACTGATTAATATAGTTGCTAGCTTTAATATTAAGAAGCAATTAAAGTAGAAGTTAAAAAGCAAACTGCCCTTATCCTATTAAAGGCTGCAACTACTAAGGAAAGGCAAAGGAAAAGGCTATTTAGTTAAAACTTTAGCAGATACCTCTAATAATAATAGTAGGTTATCTAAACCTAAATCCACTTCTGATAATTCAAACGATAATTATAATAAAGATGCCTATATTTTAAAAGCCGATCTTTATAAGATCTTTAAATCTAATTAATATAGTAATACTACTTATATAGCATATATAACTAATAAACCCTACCTATTTAAAGGCCCGCTTATTAAAATAAAAAGGCGCTTTATTAAAGTTGGTAGTAGAAGGTTATATATAGACTTAATAGGTATAGTAAAGATAAATGTCATTAGCGTTTCTTTCCTTTTATAAAATGTTCTCCTTATGCTTAGCTTAAGTATTAATCTTTTATTTAATTGCAAGATCTATATAAAGTTGAATTAGATAAGAGTTTTTAATAATCAATTTATATAGTTTATAAATAACAATTATAAAGTGATTTTTAAGGCTAAAATCAAAGATAGACTTTATATTATTTTAAAGGTAATATTATAGAAATTGACTCCTAGGCCAGACCTATAAGTGGATTCCTTTAAGGAAAGTGCACTTTCTGCTTTAATACAATTAAGTAAGGATAAGGAGAATAGATAGACTCTTAAGCTAAGATCGCAAGTAAAATTTGCAAAAATGATTTCTAAGCCAGGACTATAAGTAGAGTGTAAAGTGTCTTTAAAGATGACTCTTAAGCTAGGATTATAAGTGAATTTAATAGAAATAACTCTTAGGCTAGGACTGCAAGTAGATTTTGCAAATTCATTAATAATAACTCTTAAGCTAGGATCGTAAGTGAAATTCGCAGAAATAACTCCTAGGCTAGGACTATAAGTAAAATTTGCGAATTTGTTAAAGACGACTCTTAAGCTAGGACTGCGAGTAAATCTTACAATTTCACTAAAAACGACTCTTAAGCTAGGCTCGCAATTGGAAAACAGTAAAACCTTAAACTACTATTACTAGTCCTTTTCAGCTATTGATAATAAAGCATCGACTGATAATAGGCTATTAAAGCTATTAGAAGCCGAAAGCCTATTAAGGTATTAGTTAATATATAGAAGATTCGCATATCTAAGGCTAGAGAAATTAAAGGGCCTATATAAGGTCTTGACTTTAAAACAGAAGATCCAAGTACCGAAGGATCGCCTAGTATGCCGAATTTATAAGCTAATAAAACTTCGAAATCGGATGCGAACTAAGCTTAGTTTATAAAAAGATTCGATACTAGCGCTAATATCTATTAATACTACTAGACTATTTACAACCTTAATTAGAGGAAATAATTAGTTTTCTTAAATAATAGATAACTCCACTTAGTAGATATAAACTATTTGCGCTAAGACCAAATCTAAGCTTATAAAAAAGCTAGAAACTTAAAAAGTAATAAAAGAATACTAGACCTAGTTAAAGCTAATAGCTATTAGGTCTGATAACGCATTAGAGATTAAGGCAAAGCTTAATAAATAGGTAAAATAAGGAGTTTATTACAAACTAATTATAATATATAAAGGTTCCTATTAAAATAGTATCGCTAAGCGAAGCATTTAATAAGTAAAGACTAACTATTGCGCTCTATTATAAGATACTAACTTACTATTAGAATTCTAAGACCTTATAGTTAAAGCAGATATATACTTATAAAATAGAATAGGTAGTAGACTAATAGTTAATAGCACCCGAATATTACTATATAAGGTATATTTTAGATAAAAACTAAGCTTAGACTATATCTGCGTCTTTAAAAGCATCTACTACTCCTATATTAGCCTAAAGTCTTAGCCTACGGGTATAAAGAGTAAGAAGCTAATAGACTAAGGTAGAGAGTATATATTTGTTAAGTATATTAAATAGATAATAAAGCAATAGATAGTATATACGCTAGACCTAAGGCAAGTAATTACATCCTTAATAGTTGAGTTTAATAAATCTTAAAATAAGGGGGAGCTATCCTTAAAGCTTTATATACCTAGAGATTCGCAAGGTATATTACTTAATAGTAATACTATTAAGCCGAATTAATAACCCCTCTCTTTAAGCTTAGGTATATTAAGCGCATCTGTTAATTAACGACCTACTAATCGCCCAAAGGCCGAATAGACTATTCCTATCGTTCGCAAACTACTTAAAGTATAAAATAACTTTAATATTATTATCTCTTTAATTAAAGTACCTATAGTAAAGGATATTCCTAAAATAAGTATAAGTAATAATAAGCCTCTACTATTAAAAAGCGGTTCCTTAGATAATAAGCCTATAGAACCTATAGTTAAACCTACGCCTTTAAAGAGGAATAGAGACTTAGAATTGGAAGATACCTTAAACGAACGCGAGTCTAAGCGTATCTAGGCTATAATAGCATATAAGATCTATAAGCTCAAACTCTAATAAAGCTTTAACAAAGATAATATATTCTTAGCCGCTAGAGGGATAATAAAAATCTCTCTTCTAAAGATATATAATAAAGCTATTAATAACCTAAAGAATAGAGCAGTATAAAATAAGGCAATTTAAAAGGAGATAAGCTCTCTTATTACAAATAGTATATAGATAAAGGAACTAACGCTAAAGGATATGAACCTAGTATTAATAAAGTAGGTCTTTATAATCAAGATATATACAAATAGGACCTTAGAATATTATAAGGCAAGGCTTATAGCTAAGGGCTTCTCCTAATAGTATAGAAAAGACTACTTTAATATATTCGCACTAATAGTTCGCATAAACACCCTTTGCATATTTATAGCAATAGTAGTCGCTAAGGACTTTGAATATAGATAGTATAATATTAAAAATGCATTTACTAAAGCGATTATAAAGGAACGGATTTTTCTCTCTTAACCTGATAGTATTCTTATATATGCTAGCCACTCCCTTTGTATACTCTATAGTATCTATAGGCTTAAACAATCAGCTTATAATTAGAACCTCTTATATAGCTCTACTTTAGTAGAAATAGGATTCGTTTAAAGCCTAGCTGACTCTTATCTATTTACCTATATTAAGCGTAGAATTAAGTTGCTATTATATATTAATAATATTACTATAGCTGCGAAAACAACCACTTAATTAGATTAGTTCTTTATAATAATTCGGAAACATTTTAATACTAAGGATCTAAGGAGAATTTATAAGATCCTTAGCATTTGCATTATAAAGAACCGCTTTACTTAAGAACTCTGGTTAGATTAAGAGCAATATATTAAGAAGATCCTAAACCGAATAGGACTCTCTACTTATGCTCTTAACTTTAAGCCAAAGCGTACTCTAATCGAAGGAAAGTATAATAAGTTAAAGCCTACTAATGAAAATAAGTAGAAAGGAGATTTAAAGAAGTACTAATAGGACATTAGAGCAATTATATATACTATAGTATATATAAGACCAGATATCGCCTTTATTATTAAGCAACTTAGTCAGAACCTAAAGGATCTAATAATTTAATATAAAAATATAGTCAAGCGATTTAAAAGGTACCTTCGATCGATAATCATATAGAAGGTAAGATATAAACTAATAAAATATATAAGCGTAAAGCTTAAGGTATATACCAATTCCGACTAAGCAAATATAAAAGGTCGGAAAAGTATATCTAGAAGTATAGTAATATTATATAGTAGACCTATATTATAGGGAAGTAGGAAGTAGAAATCAATAGCTACTGCAAGCACTAAGGCTAAATATATATTAATATTATCAAATTATAAGTAAGGATTATAGATCGCTTAAGTTCTAAAAGATATAGGTTTTACTAAATATATTAAATAAGATAGGAACTATATTAATCTTTAAGTAAATAATATAAAGGCGATTGCACTTATAAAGAATCTATACTTATATAAGCGATTGAAATATATCAATATTACCTATTACTTTATTTATAACCTTATTATAAAGAATAAGTTATTAATTACCTATATCTTAATTAATCAAATAGTAGCAGATGGATTTATAAAGCTATTAGAGATAGTTATAAAGTTCAAAGCGTTTAAAGATATGCTAGGGTTGTAAAAGATAGTAAAGGCTTAGTAGGCTTAAGGATAACTCCTAGGCCCGCCTTGCGAGTTAGGTTACGTAGTCTTATAAAGTAAAGTTTTTTTTAAATCGACTCTTAGGCCTGGACCGCAAGTCAAGTCACGTAGTCTTATAAAGGAACGCTTTTAGAAATTTGACTCCTAATCCTACCTTACGAGTAGGATTAGTGATTTTAATAAAGGTTGCTATTAATTAATTGTTTTTAATTTAAAGAGATACTTAAGAGTTAGATTAGCGCAAAAGGATAGTTATTATTTTCCCGACTATAGGTTAATCAGAGTAAGGTCTGAGTAAGGGTATTAAGATAGGTAATATAGCTATTACTCTAATATATTATTATATAACCCTACTACTTAGTTAGTAGGATATTGATACGTATATAGCTATAGGTAAGAAAGGGGTAACCTTCCTTCTTAAACTCTTACTAATATATCGACCATCGACCTTTAGAAGTTTCCTATACCTACTGCGCCGACTCACTTAAGCTCAATATTTATATCTATTAAATACTCTAAGGGAAGGAACTTATTTTAGATTAAATATAATAACTCCCTCTATTATTGATTCAATATTTGCTACTTAAGGAATAGTAAATAAAATCGTAGACTGGCAAACTATACTAGATCTAGGTTCTAATCACTTTAGGGTTCTATTTACTATTACTGCTGGTACTAGTAATACTAGGTCTTACCCTACTATTTTATAATATAATATAAAAAATTTAAATTAGGAAAAATTTAAGAGGATAATTAAAAACGTCTTCTTAGATTTCGAATATTCTAAAGATTTTAGTATAAATTAAGAACTAGAAGACCTAGTAAATACTTTTACTATGAAATTTATAGAAGCTATAGATAAGGTAATACCTAAATCCAAGTTATCTATAAATAGTAAACCCTAGTAGAATAAGGATTTAAAAAATCTATATAAAATTATATAATAATTCTACTATAAAAGCAAATCCTTAGGGTATACTCTTTTTTAATAAGAATTAAAACAAGCCAGAAATACGTATTTTAATTCAATTAAAATAGGAAAAATAAAGCATTAGAACTAATTCTTAGAAAAAGAGGACTCTTAGTCGATATTTAAAGCTATATTATATACTAAGGGATTAAGCTCTTAATTAATCCTTAGTTTATTTGACTCTAATACTTAAGAGTTGAAATCGACTTTTTAAAAAAAGTGTAATATCTTTAGAAGTACTCTCTTTTTAACTCTACCTGTTTCTAATAGTCCAAATCTATACGCGTTAAAAAATGATGTTAATTATTTAAATAAGAGTAATAAGTGGAGTTGGCTATTATTAATGCAAATTTAGATTAAAAATGCGTATACTTCAAAGATAAAGGGTAAAACCCTAAGACTAGATTTTATTATATAAGAAATAATTATTCAAGCTTATTTAGCTATTCTAAAAGTGTTTTTTAAGGTCTATTCGTCCTTAATAAACTAGGGCTATTACTTTAAAGTATAGAAATAAGCTATTGGATTTATTCTTAAGAAGCCTTTTAGCTAAAACTACTACTCTACTATACTATTCTCAAATTGGTAGTAGATTATATAAATCGGCTATTGACGCGGCTCTACTCTTGCAAAATAAAGTAGAGCTGAATAAGACAAATAAGCTGAAAATAAGTGTACTATTCCTTAATATTAAAGGCGCATTTGATCATATTGCGAAAAATAGACTATTATAGATTCTAGTTTTACTAAATCTCCTTATTAGTCTTATTATATAGGTTAAATCGTTCTTAGAAGACCGTACTCTTAGACTTACTTTTAATAACTAAATAGAGGAATTTAAGTCTATTTGTCGTGCAGAATGGGCGGAGTCTCCACTTATTCTGGAGACCCTCCACGTGACTCTGCTTAGTCATAGACTCTCCCTTTTCTTTCCGAAGTCTCCTTACCATATATATACTAGAGAATAATACAATCAATCATCTTCCCCTACTTCTGCGAGCCTCCTGAGCGACCCAATGAAGGCCCTCTAGCCGACTGTACCACAGTTATAAGCCCTGTAAGCACTTTAATATGCTTTCTCTTTGTATACAATCGGCTAAAGGGCCCTTTAAGCTCCTAACCGACTTTTCGAGTATTTATAACAACTTAAAGGACCTTCATTTTTAATTAATAAATCTCCAATTTCCGATCGAACCTTATTTGCAAACTTTATTTATATACCTAACCTTTTTTACTAGACTCTATTTAATATATCTGACTCTTTAAGCATCTCTAAGCCTTGCTTTAATACTTCTGCCTCTTAGGTAAAGTGGTTTAGTAAATATATATTCTTCGCTAAGCTTTATAATATTACCACTTTTGCCGATCTAAGACTCCTATTTAAGTCAATTATAAAGACCGAGCCTTAAGCTCCCTCTATATAGGAGCTTAAGGAACTAGAAATAGCTAACCTCTGTATAATATACACAAGGTTATATAAAGAGTATATAGCGACTCTATTCGAATAGATTTACGCTCGCTTTCCCCTAGGAGACCTATTAAAGGCTCCTCCTTTATAGGCTTTATATAAGGATATTAAGGATGAATATAAAATCCTAATAAAGGAGTACTATATGCGTAAGGAGACTTAGAAGACCTAACGCAAATACTATAAACTACTCTTAGAATAGGTCTCTAAGACTATCGACGGAATGCTCTTAGCTTCTGTAATAGCTTAAGTATAAATCTAAGTTAAGAAGCTCTCTTCCTTAATACCTGATAGAGATACTCCTATAAGTGGAACCCTTGCTAATGACCTGCACGCTAATTTAGTGAATTAGCAACTCTTACTCTAAGGCCTAGTATCTATTTTAAAGTGTGATATTACGCCTTCTAATAAGGCTATTTAGTCTTAGATAAGGCTCTAGTACTGCGATATACTACGCTAAGGTAAAACTGGAAGAACTAACACTTAATAGTAAATCTAAGAGTAGCAAAAGGCGTACTACCTAATAGAATAATACAATCTCCCTAAGATTAAAAGGAGATTAAGAGTTATTAACTTTTTAAACTCAATTATAATAAAGATTAATTTGAGTTAAGCGACTCGCTTAAAGGAGGAAATTATTATTAATAAGTAGATAGGAACCTTATATAAGTACAACCTAATGCAGCTAAGCCGCGCCTTAGCAGGCATTGAATTTAATAGAGCGATCGATAATAAAGGGCTAGCAGTTTTTATTACTTGAGAGTCTTTCCTAGATGTCGAAACCCTTTCGTAGGCTCTAGCGAATAGCTCCTAAAATCGCTCTATAAGCTCCAAAAGGGAGATCAGGCCCAAGTGCCCTTATAGAGGCTTTAAAAATCACTATTAGAAGCCCTAGGACTATCGGAAACTATTGTATACTATAGATAGGCGTAAGAAAAATATAAAGGTTCTCCTTTCGCAAGAGGAGGTCCTACGAATACAAAAGGCGTTAAACGCAGGAGACTAGTTCAAAGGTCTTTAAGTATAGCTTAAGGAGAATGATATTGCGGTAATAGCAATTGACAAATTCAAGGGAAAGGCTTTAGCCTTTAAAGAGGATGGTTTAGGCAAAAGGGAGAACTTATTAGTCTTTATAATAATAGATCCCTTTGCTTTTAACGCTTTTGAAGAATCGTTTAATATCTACTACCTCTTTAAGCTAGAACGCTACCTGCTCTCCTTAAGTACGCTCCTTAATAATTGCGCAGCTACTTATATTATTAATTCAAAGGATTTACTTATTATAGGCACCTTTAAGCCTTCTGGCGACTTGTAGTAATATATTGAAGTAGGTACTTTAAGACTCCTAATTATTAAGAGAGGTAATAGATATATGGCAGACTCTCTTTTATAGTATAATAGCTCTCTTATAGGAATAACGCTTTACAATATTGCTATTATAGAAGAGTTTACTACTAATATCATCTTAGAGAGGCTTCTTACGGATAAGGGTTTTTAATACTCTAGGGTAGACCTTACTTTACGCTTTAAAAGCATTAAAGACTTTGTAAAGCAAGCTTAGTTAAAGCGTTATTATAATCTCATTTTCTTTAAATATAAGCCTATTAACTATTTAGATCTCTTAAATATGCTTTAATATGACTTCTTTGCTTTAATAGCGTTCTCTATAGCTAAGACGACGCTTTATAATAAGTTCTAATTTAGCTATGCACCTATTAAGGTGCGGGATGATAATATATATACTTAGCACCTTTGCGCTGGCTACTTAGGCGCGGAGGCTCTTTAAGCGCTAGTTAAGTGCGCTAAAGGAGTGAAGATCAGGGGAATATAAAGGCTAAAGTGCCCTATATATATAGTAGCGTCTGCTAGGCAAGTTATTTCTTGCGCTACCTTTAAGAACCGATCTCTAAAGCCCTTCTTTAGGATCTTTTAAGATCTCTTTAACTTTTTAAATAACTTATATAATAGTTGCTTATAAGTTCTTTTAATTAAGGACGAGTATAGTAGTATACTTTAGATATTCCTATTAAGATCGAAGGGTAGAGATATAGTTATAAAGGTCCTTTAGGCCTTTGAAGTATAAGTGAAACGCTAATATAGGCTTTCTATTTGCAAAATTAGGCAAGATAATAATACTTTAGTAATCTTCTTAAGGGAAGACTCTTTTATAGAGTACTAGAGATAGGTAAAGGAGGAGGGAATTGATTTAAAGCTTACTCCTACTTATATATACTAACTAAATAGAGGCGTAGAGCGAGTAGGAAGGGAGTTGATTAAACGCTTTATTAAAATAAGGATCTACGCCAGGCTTCTAGCGAGCCTTTGGCTAAAGGTTGTAGAAGCTGCTATATACCTTTATAACATCTCCCTACTTACTAGGAAGAAGATGATCTTACTAAGCGAGGCTCTTTATAATTGGTTTAAGTAGTATTTTCGATTTTATAAGCTACTACTTATTAAGCAGATGATAGCAAGCTTAAAGCCCGACTAGAGTCGCATTTATATATATAGCACTTATATATACCTTTTAATTAAGGAGAGGGAGGCGGAGAGGGATTGCCGAACCTTTAAAATTAAACTATAAGGGCACTTAGGTTACTTAATTAGATATATTACCTTTAATATTTATAGAATCTAGGTTCTTATACTTTAGTAAGTAATAACAACTTATAATATCAAATTCGATAAGTCTCTCTTCTATAGTCCAAAAGCTAAGCGCGTAAACCTTATATCGCGCTAAGAACTTGAGATAACCTTCTAATTGATTAGAGAGAGAGAAGGAGCTTAGGACGCTAAGTTCAAAGGCATTTTTAAAGAATTAGAGCTTATTATAAGGCCGAATGCAATTACTGCAAAAGAAGCTGCTATATAAGAAGAGCCTATATTATAGACCGATACTACTCTATAGCCTTTAACTAATAGTATAAAAGGCCTTAACTTAAATCTAAATTCTTTAAAAGACCCGCTTAGAAACTCAAGGGTAGAAGCAAGCGAATTAGAAGCTACTTTACTAGTCTTTAAGAAGGCAAATAGCGACTAGAGCTCAGGGGTAATAATTCCCTATAAAGGCCCTATTAAAGAAGGAACTATAGACGACTCTAAAGGAGTCTTTAAAGATGAGTTCTATAAGGCGATCGGCAGATCTTTAGCTGCTATTTTATATAAGAATAGAAATGGCTTAAAGGCTTTAAGACAGAGTCTTTAGTTATAAAGGTAGGCCTTAGTAAACTCTAATAGAAGGCTAAAGGCACTACTGCTAAGATCTAGGAGGAGCTTTAATAGTCTTATAAAAAGCGATTTAGTAAGAGGAATAGGCCTTAATAATATAATACCTTAAGTTATAATACTAGCTCAAAGACTATAAGCTTAAGAGTTAGAGCTACCTAGACTTTTAAAGGAACCTCTAGTAATAATAAAAATAAAAAAGGAGACTTATAAAGAAAAGCGCAAAGAGGAATTCCCTCTTCTTAAGTAAAAGAAGACGAGACGCTTAAGCGTTAAGTAATAAGAGACTTTAAAAGTATATGCTACTACTCTAGAGTATATACTCTTTTAAAGCAATATTAATTTACTTTGCTCCTTATATATATAGGAGTTTATATCAACCTTTTAAGCGAACGAATAAATAAGGGAAGATAGAAAGGACTATTTAATAGTTTATATAATTATTAAAGCTGCAGTTGATAATCGGGCAAAGGATAGAGCGCAGTCTCTTAACCGCCTATAGTACTAAAGCTTTCTATTAAAGCCTTTAAAAGGATGGCTAGACTTAAAGAAGCACCCTTTTAGTAAACGATTTAAAGAAGGAGGGCGCTAGGAGATTAGGAATTTAGAATCTCGGAATTGCTAAAGAATCGTATAAAGGGATTACTTAAAGCCTTTGCCGATACTATTGAAATAGGTTTTTACCTATAAGGTCAATAGCTCTAGCAAGCTTCTAAAGTGCCAATTATAGCTAATTGTGCAAAGGGATCTCTAAGACAAAGCTTTAATCTTCTTAACCTATGCAGCTATACTTATAGCAAGGTCTTTTAAAGTACTAATAGCGCTTGCTATATACTTCGATATGGAAGTAAAGTAGTTCGATATTATTAATGCATTTATTAATACTCTTAAAGACCTAAGGAGTGCTCTAATCATATACTTCCTATTAGATGGCTTTAAGCGCCCTAATATAGTAGTAGAACTGGACCGCGCGCTCTATAAGCTGAAAGACTCTCTAGTACTATAATATAGGAACTTCGCAGGAACGCTTAAGGGCCTTTAACTTAAGCTATTAAGCGAAGAGCCTTGTATTTTTATAATAAAGGATCATATAGTCTTTATAGCGTTTTATATTAATAATATTCAAGTATTATATAAGGCCTTTAACCTAGATTAGGCGACTCGTCTAATTAAAGACCTAAAGAAGGCGTATAAGCTTACTATTATAAGAGATATCTCCTAATTCCTTAAAGTAAGGATTATTTAAAATAGAAAGGCAAAGAGGATCTCCTTAATCTATAATACCTATATTAAGAAGATCGCTTAAAAGTTCGGAGCTAATATAAGGAGAGTACCTAATACTCTACTACTAAAGAAGGAGTTTATTAAGAACTTAAGGCAAGCTTCCTTAGAAAAGGTAAAGGAGTACTAAGAGAAAATAGACTCTATTCTCTATATAGCAATTATAATACACCTAGATATTGCATTTATAACCTCCTAACTATCTTTCTTCTTAATTAATCTAAGCTTTAAGCACCTTTTAGCCGCAGACTAGACGCTTTAATACTTATATAGTACGCGCTTCTTAAAAATTGCTTATAGCTTTAAGGCTAAGGAATACCAATTGGTCACATCTTTAGATACTTCTTTTAAAGATGACTAAGAGACCTGCAGATCCTTTTAAGGATATATCTTCTTCTTATTTAAAGGACCGATTATTTGAAAAGCGAATTACTAAGCGACTGTTACACTCTCTTCTATTAAAGCAGAACTCTATAGTATAGTTTCTACTGCAAAGGAGATAATAGCTATAAAACGCCTCTTTAAGGAGATTCGCATAGACTCCCTCTTTAAATAGAATATATATTATAATAACTAATAGACGATTCGGCTAATTATTATAAAGAATAAGAAGATTAAGATAAGCCTTTAATATATCGAAATTAGCAATATATAGATCTATTAAGAGTATTAAAGAGGAAGCTTTTAAATAATCTACCTCCCTATTAAGGAGATATATATAAATAGGCTTATTAAGAACCTGGACCGCTAGAAGTTTAAAAGCTTTATTTATTTATTAAACCTTTAAAACTTTTAAATAATCGTTTAGCAACTTGCACTTGCTAGCGAGTAGTCATTTATTATTAAAAGACTTATACTTATAAGCTCCTACTCTCTTATAGTTATATTTATTTGTTTTCTCTTATAAAGCGTATTATAAAAGCTCTCCTTTTTTAAAAATATAAGATAGGTAATATTCTTAAGCTACTATTATAAGGCGCGACCCTTTCTCAGATCCTCTTAACTAGGGCTAGGAGCTGCGAAGCCATAGCTATAAGCTCCGCATAGATCTCCTCTTAAGAAAGGCCTAGAGGCACTCCCTCGGCCAAAGGCCTACTAGCGAATATACTAGCGATAGCAAGGGCGAAGGCGGAGGGTGCGGCGGGGGTAATAAGGGCAAGGACGGCAGGAGCGGCAGCAATAGCAGGAGTAGTAATAGCAGGGGTAGGGATAGGAGAGACAAAGGGAGATACTATAGTAGCAGCTGCGATAGCAGCAGCAAAGGGGATAGGAGCGGCGGCAGCGATAGAGGCGAATAGGTCTAAGCCAAAGGGGCTAGGAGCGAATAGAAATAGTATATTAAGAGCAGGAGAGATAGCAGTACTACTACTTGCAGGAGTAGCAGGCCCTCTTAGCACTAGGGTCCGATCGCTCCTATCTTTTAAAATCAGCTTAGAACTTAATAAGATTTAATAAATATACTATAGAAGCTTTAAAGCGCACCCTTTACTATATTAAGTAGTAGTGCTACCTCCTCCTTAGAGGTACCGCAAGCGCAGGCCGATACGACAGCCTCTTAAGAGGCAAGGAGAAGTCTACTAGCCTATTAGCAGCTATTACTTAATATTATATAATAAACGTAACGCGTATTAAAGGTACTATTAAAGTACCGATAATCGAGATTGCTAGTACTCTTATATACAATGCAACGCACGTACGCATTATCGCGCTCTATCGTAGGCTTAGTGTTGCGCCATGAGGAGCCTCAGGCACTGAGGCATCTGAGGACTGGCTTATGTAATGTACCCCTGAAGTGGCCACGGAGCACTTCTATAAAGGGAGCTCAGGTATATAGTT
>JAENRP010000479.1:0-26180 GCA_024741835.1 Diplocarpon mali | reverse complement strand
ATACGCTTTTCACCTATAGGCCAGGCCTAAGAGTCAGAAAACGAAACTAGTAAAACAAACAGATAAGCTATAGAGTTATAAAAATAATTAAAAATAGTACTAACTTAGATATCAATTTTCCTTAGTTCTCTTCGGAGGATGGGGAGAACTATTACTAGATAATACTTTCTTTATAAAGCGCCTACTTCTTCTTAATAGTTTACTATTAGTATTAGAAGAGTCTGGTCTCGGTATTGTAGGAGCTTTAGTATTTTATACAGATATTAGTATAATTTGACGGCTTCTGCTAATAGGAAGAGAGACTTATATTATAGCGTTATTATTATCATCCTCTTTATTATTATTATTATCCTTTAGAGAGTCTTTTGCTAAGGAGAGGGATAAGGCGGGTAGCTCCTTAGATAATACTTCCTTGCCTTTGCCTTTGTTCAAATTGAGTTGCGGGCCAGGCCCGGGAGTTGTGTTAGGGGTTTTTACATAAGGCTTCTTAATGCTATACTTCTTAAGAAGTATCGTCTTATCAATTATATTATTAGCTTTGATATTATTATCTATATCTTTAGTCTTTATCTAAGACTTATTGTTATATAACTATAGCTTTAGTTATTAAACTAGCTTTTAAGTATTAGTAAAATCTTTAAAAAGTTCTTATTTATACTTCTTTAGATATGCTATTAATTGAGACATATCTTTTGCAAATAAATCCTTTATAGTTATTACTACTAATGGATTATTTTATAGTTATCTTCTTATAAGAGCTTCTGATAATAGACCACCTTTAATCATTCTGATTATTGCTTAGAATCTTATAGAAGATTCATAGACTACACCCTATCTTAACAATTAAGGCTTCTTCATATTAATAGAATCGATAAGGAAATCCTTTAAATCAGCTCTATTCTTAAGTATATTATTGCTAATAACTTTTATATAATTATTACTGATAGTAAGAAAACCAGCCTTCCTAGGCTCTCTATTAGAGTCTAGGTTAACAAAAGTGCCTTATCTTATAATTATAGAGAATAGAATAGTCTTATTAGAGATGTACTCCTTTAGAATTGTTCTATCTTTAGTATTTAATTCTTTCTATTAAGCTGCGCTTTATACCAGATTTAGCAAGATCTATTAAGAGTTCTTAAGACGATAGGATATAAGTATAGATGACTTATAGGACTTTTCTTATATAGCAAATTCTCTAATCGACTGTTTAGCAGTAGGGATTATATAATAGTTAATAGTTCTACTATTAGGAGAATTGACTTGCGAGCTAGGCCTAGGAGTTAATCTTATAAATCTTATATTAGTATTAATCTTAGTAGAAACAATTCGCAAATAGTAGTCAATACTTATAAATTGTATAGGCTTGGGATATACTATTAACTTATATAAAGAATTATAATAAGTTTATAAAGCACTAAGATATAGACTATAGTGCATCCTTAAAGTCTATTGTATTAAGCTATAAGTCATATTATAGAGGAAGGCGGAGGGAGGGCTTGGCTTCTTATCTAAGGTCTGGAAATAGTATTAGTATATTTCTAGCTCCTGTTATACTAGTATTAAAAATAAATTCTTTTTATAATTACTATAACTATACGTACGCATAGTGCTTAAAAAGGTATAGCTAAGCAACTTAGGCATATTTAAGAAGCCTTTGCTATAAAGCGATATTAAGATATTATTAGTTAGTATAGCGTTGTATTAGGCTAAGGTCTAAGCGATATTATAGAATAATTTCAAAGCCTTAGGTGCTACTTTAAACTTAGAGAAACTTAGTAATATATCTTTTTTAATCTGGTTGGCTATTCTATTGCCAGTAGCTACTATTATATAATTTCTAAGGTATAATAAGAACAATTTTAGATTAGGAGCACTATAAAATTTGTAGATATTAAATAATACTTCTTTATTAGTAATGCTTATTGATGCTAGTCTTTAGTATAGTATATATTATCGTTTATAAAAGGTATAAAATTTCTCAGAATAGAAGTCTCCAAATATCCCTATTACGAATTTACTTAGGCGAGTCTTTATTTCTAGTATCACTATGACTCTGAATCTATTACCATACTATAGTATTATCTTAATATTAAAGGGGACTTGATAATATTCTATAGAGATTATTATTATAGTGTCTTTAGGCTTCTCCTTAAGTATATAGTAGTCGCCTTTCGATTTCTTATAGTTGATAAAGAACTATATGATATTATCTGCGGAGAATTTGTCTTATTATAGTTTTATAATCTATTTAATAGCTCTTGCCATTCCTTCTTATACTAATAAAACTTCTCCTTAGCCTTCCTTCTTTAAATGTTTTATTATTAACTTATAAAATTTAAGAATAAACTTTCATAGGTCCTTAGGGAAAGATTGGATAATATTTGTAATATCCTTTTTAGTATTATTAAAAATTTCTAAGACATTAATAATAGTACTCCTTTCTTCATTTGATAAATCTTCTTTTAAGTCTATAACGTAATATGCGCTGACCCGTGGGCTGGGCCTATAAGTTAATTTATTTGCTACTAGTGTTTAAGGTATTCGAGGCATTTCTAGGGATAGTAATTCAAATTCGTTTAAGTCGGAAGATAGGTAGTTAAGCTAGTCTTCTGCTTGAACTTTAGATGTTATAAGCACCTTATGCTTAGGGACTTCTTTATTATATGCTTCTTCTACTTATGGGCTAGGCCTACGAGTTAAGTCGGGCTTATTTATTAATTCGGCCATAGGTAGTAGTAGCTTTGCGGTAGTAGGGATAACAAATTCCTATCTTTCTATTTCATTATCGAAGTAGTTTATAGTATACTTAATAAGATAAATTATCTTTTCTTTTATAATAAGTAGACTATATTGCGACTGTTAGAGGCTAAGTGTATCTAGAATAGTTTGGTTAGGAAGTGTAAAATTATTATACTATAAGGGTTTGTCTTTTATAGTCTGAATGGTAGAGTGCATAATAGTACTTAAGAACCTAATAAATTTTCTACCTTTGATGCTATTTCCCTATAGCTTTTTTATACCTTCTTAGATAGTAAAATGATTTAATACCTATATAGCCTTTGCTATAGGTTAGTATATTTCAAAGATTTTGCCGAGCTTCTATAGGGCGTTATTAGTAGTAATATCAATTATGAAGTAGGTCTGGAAAAGTGTACTATAGGTGCTACTTATAAACTGCAATAATCTTTTTATATACTTATTCTTCTTATTTCGATTTTTCTAAAACAAATCCATTGAAATAGCATACCTTTGATATTCCTATAGAAATTTTTTACAATCGATCCCTTTTATCTTAAGCTTATTCTTAAGAAAATCATTAAAGCCTAAAAATCCTTCTTCTATAGTAGAAATTCTATAGTTTAATACTTCTATAGATGAGTTTAGGAATACTTGCTATTTTGTTTTACCTAACGTTCTATAGGTGCTTACTATATCTTCTAATGATCTTAGAGCTTTTCTATCCTATGAAAAGTTACCTTTAAATATTAGTTTATTATTAGTAGTGTTTAAGGGTTTGCTACCTAAAGCTACAACTGATATATTCTTCTTAGGTATGGCTTTCTTACTTGAGCTTAGTAGTGCTATAATGAATTATTTAGTAGAGGGAGGTAGTTTTAAATAAAGAGATAATTATTTAGGAAAGATTAATAATATAAGAGGCTTATACTAGAAAAGATTGATAATAAAAGACAATAGTAGTGGTGCTGGTATTATAGGTCTGGTGGAGTTATAAAAGAAGTAAAAAAAGTAAAATCGTAGTGCAAGGAGAGGCTTATTTATAGAGTTTTGGAATCGCGCTAGTGTATAAAGGAAAAGTGGGTATAAAGAGGCTAGAGGTAGGAGTAAAAGTAGGGTATAACGCATACTAGGACCTATAATTAGTAAATGACAATTATTAAAGGTAAGGATGATATTTCAAAGGTAAGCGTTAGAAAGTTGTATATAAAGGAAATAATTAAAGGATGGATTATATAAAGAATGAAGTAGAGTAAAGAATATATATAGAATAGAATAATAAATAGAGAATAATAAGGTGCTAGTATATAAGAAGTAGATAATCTTAAAAAAAGATTCAATTCGAATTCGTAAGTTCTTTAAATAGTATTCTCTAAGGGTAATAGGCTAGATTCTCTAGATCGCTTGATTTAATTATCGGTTTTGTTATCACTTTGGAGTCTTTTTCTCTTGCGTTAGTTCTTACTTCTCGGCGATTTTTCGGCTTTAGGGACCTCTCTTAAGGGATCTTCTATTAGTACTCTTAGATTTGGTGGCCGAAGTTTATCCGAACTATCTTATAGGCTAAAGCTAGCTGAGTCTAACCTCACTCGCAGGCCGGGCTCGCGAGTTAGTCTTAGCGTTTCTAAGCTTAAGGGTAAAAATAGGGAATTGGTTCCTAAATCAGGGTTTAGCATTATGCTAATATTACGGCTTATCTCTTTTTCGAATTTTCTTATAATAATATCTTTATTAATTAGTACATTAGGCTCTTGGATAGCATTTATTTTATCGCGTTATCCTTAAGACTTAAGTCTATAAAGAAGCGATTTAGTATTTGTAATATTCGTTTAAGCATTAATAAGGGCGTTAAAGAGTTTCTGATTATATTCAATAAGGTGGATTTTCAATTTGTCTTCTTTAAGAAGAAACAACTTCTATACTTTAATTATAACTAAAGGGTCTATTTAAAAGCGTCGACTAATAATGGCTTTAGAAAGGCTGTTATAATTCTTAAGATAAAAAGCTACCTTGAAAGGTGCAGTAGTTCTACTTGCGTTAATCTATCGAAGTACTAGAGGTTGCTTTAGAGTAAAGACTGAAAAGATAAGATTAGAGATTCGAGTCTTATTTTCTAAGGTATTCTTATTGCAAATGGCTATATAATTATTATAAAAGGCTATAAAACCACTAGTTTTATAAGAATTATTTAAAAGCATTTTAAGAAGATATCCTTATTTTATTATTACTATAATTGGATTGCTATTATTAGTAATAGGTCGCAAGATCTCCTTTCGCTTTATTTTTGCGATTATTTAAGCTAATTGAGATTTTAAACCAAGTGCTTAAGAAGTCTATCGACTTATCTTCTTTGCAAATAGAGTGAGTTTTATATTTGACTAAGAGCCGATCTACTTATTAAGGCTTCTTAAAGCAGGGCCTTATCCGATTGGTAGGATCTGATAATCTAAGACTCACTTATTAGTAAAATTGACTTGCGGTCTAGGACTATAAGTAATAATCGGATTTTCTTTATCAGTAGTACTTGCATCTCTTTTTATTAAAATAACTTAATTATAAAAACTAAGGCTAATCAATTAAGGAGGTTTAGGATAAGCGATAAGCTGATAGGCCCTTCTACTTTTTACTATTATAGCTAAGAGGTAGAGTCTATAGTACATTCGAAGGACTTATTAAGTAAGATTGAATATTATATTATAAAGAAAATAAGAAGGTATAAAGGTCGCGTTATCTATAAAGCAGAAGTGATAAAGGTATATCTCTACTTCTTATCTTATAATAAAGAGGAATATACTTATAAAAGTACTATAAGAGGGAGGAGATAACACAAGAATAGGCCTACGTGAAGACCAAAGACAAGAGGGAGGAAGCACTATAAGCAGGCTCTTTAAAGATAAGAACTAGGACAATTCACTAGTTAGGGGTAAAATAGGTAATTAGCATTGCGCGCTATCTTTAAGTATAATAGTAGTCCTATATATATCCCTTTCTTAATCTTTATTTAATTATATAACTTATATTATAAGATCCTCTACTTCTAGGTCTTTATATATGCCCTAACTAACTTAAGTAGCAGCCCCTGCTACTATTAGTAAAGAATATAAGACTCTTATAAGTCGAGAATACCAATCCCTATTTGTAAAAACAATAAGTGCAAGTAAGGTTAGTACTTAAAGTCGTAAAGGTAAGGAGAGGAGAGAGGGTTTTTTTTTTTTTTTTTTAACTCGCAGGTTGGGCCCGCAAGTGGATTTTAAAGAAATATATAAAGGGAGAGGGGGAAGAGGAAGGGAGGAGGTGCGGTAATAAACGAATAAAAATGATAAAAACTCCTTTTCCTCCTTTAGTAATACAACTCCTAGTCTAAGACCATAAGTCAAAAGCTCGAAGTTGTTAAAGCTATTAAATCGCAATTTTAAAGAAAATTCGATAACAATTTTAAGTAATCCTATGCCTTAACTAATTTAAAAGGCGTCCTTGCTAAAGAAAATCCAAGCTTTATATAGAATTCGATTGATAATCTAGGAATTCCTTTAATACAGCCGTTTATTAAGCCTTTCTAAGGTAGCAATTCGCTTATTTAACCTAAGGGAAGCTGGATTTGGGTATTTAGAGTTCGCGTGCTAGTTTTTGCCTTTTAGAGCCTATCGATTTCTAAACTAAAGGGCGTGATAAGTTTTCTAAAGAAGGCCTTCGATTGAGGTTTCCAAATATTAAATGCGAAGTTTAGAAAACTAGGCTTTAAGTTCCTTGATTTTTAAGGCAGATTTTACTCTTAAGCTAGGACTGCGAGTAAAGGGAATTACTACTGGATTTCTTTTTACCTCTTTAATAACCTTTAGAGCCTTCGAATATTCTTGCACTAGGCTTTTAAGATCTTTAATAAAGAAGGAGGTAGGCTCTTTTTCTTTCTCTATTGCCTTAATAGTCCTTTTACTAAGGTCTGATTTTAAGGTAAAGGTCAAGAAGTCTTCGAATTAAGCGTATATTATAAGATCCCGCTTATCAACTTTAAAATATCTAATAATCTTATTTTAAAGGCTAGTAGGCAATCTAAATAAGAAAAGGCATCCTCTTTCAACTTTACTAAGAATCTTCTAATTGATTAAGGTATTTGACACTTAAGTGAAAGTCCGATAGTAGTTTTTAAGTTCCTTAGGAGTATAAGTAATAAGAATAAACTCTTTTAAAAAGGCTAAAGTATTGCAAATCTGCTATCTATTAAATTCTTAAAATTCAACTTTAAGAGCCTTAATAAGTAGTTCTTAGGACTTGCGAAGCTTCTACTTAAGTAGAGATTTGATAATATCTTTATTAGTTTGGTTGCAGTAGTAGGGAAGTTGATTGATTATCTTATTATATTTAATACTAAAATTATAATAAGTCTCCTTATATTATTTAAGGAAATTAGTAATATTAGCTCTAATGAAATAAGGAGCGCTAAGGGAATTAGAGAGGGGAAAATAATTAGTAATAGCTTTAAAGGCGGCTATTATTACTTTATTTATTTTAATAGGAAGGAGGGAGCCAGGTCGAATATAAGGCTTAAGGTATTCCGAAGAGTTTTCAAAATCCGAATTAATCTTAGAGTGACTAGGGCAAGCTTAAAAAGATTCAGGCAAAGGGTTAAAAGGAGGTTTGAAATTGATATTTTTAGTATTTTCAAGTATCGATATTGAAAAAGCAGGTGTAGTTATCAAAGGGGAAGGTATCGAAAGGGAAGGTAAAGAACTCGAGTTATACAAAATTGCATTTTTATATTCCTACTCGTAGGCCTAGCTTAGGAGTGAAAATCCGGCTTCTATAGAAAGTTTATTTATACTTTGCTAAGACTTCTTTAATAGGTATAAAGCAATAAATAAAGGTATTACAATTACTAGCAGTAAGAAAAGATTTATCGAATTAAAGACTAATTTCTATAATAAAGTTTCTAAGAAAGATTCATCTTAGCTTCTAAGACAATTCCTATTAGTTCTTAAAATAAAGGGGTCTTTAGAGATGATTCTAAGGCAATTTTCAAAGTCCTATCGAATAAGGGCGGCTGAAGTATCCGATTTAGCTTTTTAAGAAAGCTAAGGAGACACTCCCGATTGGAGCTTTCGTTTAGTATTATATAAATACTTAAAACTGCTATTATTTAAAGTAGCTATTATAGCTAATCAAACTTCTTCGTATCGGAAAGGCTGGAAATCCGACAATCGTACCGATAAGCTGACAATTTAAGCTTATCGGATTAAAGGTAGGGGAGGCGAAATAGGGACCGAAATAGGAAAATCTAAGGTTGTTGATAGTAGAGAGTGGCAATCGACAGCTCCAAATAACTAAGTGATTGCAAGGTCGATAATAGAGGAATGACAACTGGCAGTTATAAATAACTGAATGATTATTATCTTAAGAGGTTTTCGAAGGGTTGATCTCTTGTCTGCGAATTAAGAGAATCAAGAGGAGAAGTTGTATAAAGACGAAATCTCAAAGGAATCGTCCCTACGTAGGTCACCAATATAAGAGGGAGGAGACAACATAAGAATAGGCCTATATAAAGACCAAAGACAAAAGGGAGGAAGCACCACAAGCAGGCTCTCCGAAGATAAGAACTAAGACAATTCACTAGTTAAGGGTAATATAGGTAATTGGCATTGCGCGCTATCTCTAAGTATAATAGTAGTCTTATATATACCCCTTTCTTAGTCCTTATCTGACCATATGACCTATATCACAAGATCCTCCACTTCTAGGTCTCTACAGTACTATTATTAGTAGTAAAATTATCGATTAAGAAGCAGTATCTAAAGGGTTTAGGTATTACAATTGACCCTTCTTCTTCTATTTCCTCTTGTTATTTATTACTTAATAATATCGAAAAGAAGGAATTGTTTTATTCAATCGGCTCTAACGCCCTTAAGGCTTTAAGATCAGCCCTAAATTTTATAGCACTTAGAGATGCCTCTATTATTAATAGGTTAGATTTGCGTATCTTTAAAGAGATAAAGAATTGATTATTAAAGTGGATTAGAAAAAGATTAATATCTTTTGCTATATAGAGAAGTTTAAGATATTTAATAGTTTTGTTAATATCAAATCCTTTATAATTAAGATTATAGTAAACCGAAAGAGAGCGAATATAAAGGTCGCAAAGTCTTCTCCCTTCGATTCCTATACTAGGAAGATACTGTCGAAAGCGAGTTTTTATTATAAAGGATACTTAAATATTGTATCGTTCTTTAAGCTTAAGGTTGAGAATAACCGATTAAGGCATATTGCTATAATTACAAATGTCTTAATTAATAGATTCCTTTTTGCATTCTCTTTCTTATAAGATGAAATAGTCTTACTTAATATCTAAAAGACTAGGTTCTTAACTTCTATAATTATTAAAGAATTGAATAATATCCGCAAGGGCGAATTCGTCTAAGGTAAGCTATTAAATCTATTTAATAGTTCTTTTAGTTATTTCTAAAGTAGTAGGAATAAGGTCTTCCTTTATATTATCGTTTTTAAAGCGGTTATATATAAATATAAAGAAGTTAAGAACTAGCTCTTTTAAGTTATTAAAGAAGGAGTTTAAATAAGCGTATAATCCTTTAGTTTTAAATTGCAAGTTAGCTAAGGTAGCTATCAAATAATCTATTATTCTTTAAGGTTGCGCTAAAATGGGTTATTTAATTAAAGGAGAGTCTTTTAAAGACTTTGAAAAGTCTAATCAGGCGGCGCTAAGGATTTAAGTAGTCTATTTAGCTGCGGTCTCTAGGGTTATTTTAGCAAAGGTTAGGTTAGATCCCCTTTTAGAATCCTCGGATTTGACTCTTAATCTAAGACCGTAAGTCAAATTATAGGATTTAGCACTTATTATATCTTTAGGCTAAGAAGCGAATTTTAAGATAGGCTTAACTATAAATAACCAATTCCCTTCTTTATTATTAAAGAAATCTTATCTAAACCCTAGTATAAGAGTCCAGTTCTCTTTTAAAATAAGCAAACTATAAGCAAAAGCGCAAAGCCTTAGTATATTAATAATAGTGCTATTAGGTAGGGTAATATCTATAGCTTAATTTGATCTTTTAATAGCCCTATTAGCTGCTATAAGTACTGTATTAAATAGGCCTATAAATCTGCGACTGCGAATTCGATTGCCTTAGAATTTTACTACTTCTTTTTAAATAATAAAGAAATTAAGAATCTGAATAGCTTTAGCTATAGGAGTGTTTTCCTTAAGAATTTTTAATAACACTCGCCTTCTATTATTAGAATCAATATTTATTGGAAAGCGCAAACGAAATAGGAGTCCTCTCTTATTAGTAGTTAAATTATCTAATTATCAAATAGATTCTTCCCTTTTATCTTAGTCTATTTTGAAAGTATTAGCTAAGGTTATATATTAATCTGCATCAGCTAAGAATTCCTCTTTAGAGATTTCCTTTAATCTTAATTCTTTAATTAGGAAGTTGTTAAATTAGAGAATTCCAAGGGCTACTTAGGTTAAAAGGTTATTAATGGCATTTGCGTAAGCTAAAAGGAGTTTTTATTGCTCTATATCTCCTAAGGCTGCGTAGGTCGATTTAAAGCTCTTTAATAATACAATAGCTCTGCTATCTTAAAAGAAGTTTATAATTAGTATTTGTTTATCTCCTATTATAGTAGATAAAACTATTTATGAGTTCTTTAGAGGCATATTGCTTATAAAGGATAAGGAGTATAAATAAGAGAGTTCAATAGGGTATAAGAATTAAAAGGGCATATAAGCTATAATAGGTTTGCTATATATATATTAAGGAAATTGGACTTTTTATTTATTATTTAAGGAAAATAATAGGAATGCTATAATTAAAGGTTAATATTAAGAATGCAAATTAAGTTAAAGTAAGCAAGAAATTAGGGTGATTCTAAAAGATCTATATCTTAAATAATAAAGGAGGCGACCTTATTAAAAATGTAAAAATAAGGATTAAAGGAAGGTAAGATAATTGATAAACTAGGAAATCGTTTGGTATTCCCTTTTGCATTCTTCGGATATTTTAAGAATAATAACTTAAGGTTGCAATTAATTAGGTATTTTGATATTCTTTACTTATAGGACTAGCTTATAGGTCAAGTTAGAAAAATCTTAGTCTTTGTCTAAGGGTTTAAAATTGCTTATATTACCGTCGGTTTTTATAAAAGATTTAAAGGTTATATCAATTTCTAATTTGTCTTCTAAAGGAAATAAGGTCTAATTGCATTAATAAAAGCGCTTTAGTCGGTTGGCTGCAAAGGTTCTTTTAATATCGACTCTATTAAGTTCTTAAAGAGAATAGTATCCCTTTTCTTTCTACTTAGATTTAACCTTAAATAGACTAAGCTATTAATAGTTAAGTTTAGTATCTGCTAATATATTAATACTTCTTATAATATTATAAACTAAGATAAGATTATCTTTTCAAATAGGGTACGTTTTAAGTACTTTAAAAGTAGCCTATACTTCCTTAGCTTTTTCCTAATATTATTTCTTTTATAAAATGATTTCCTTTATATCTATATCTTAAAGCTTAAGTTGTCGGCATCTTATTATAAGTAAATCGGAACGGTTTTGAATTTGACTATAATCAAATAATCTTTAAATAGGCTATTAGGATTTAAGAGAGAGCTATGCCTCTTTACTATAAATAAGGAAAAATAGTATAACTCTAATTAGTTTATAGATTATCATTCTATAAGTAAAGAGTATTTTATAAAAGTGTTTTATCTAATTCTTAAATCCTTTATAAGTAACTTTAGATAGCCTATTAAGAATGTTATAATATTCTCGCTTTACTATTCTATTAGCTTTTGAGTTATACGCTAAGATTTGAACCCATTTAATACTATATTTTTACGAAAAAGCTTTAACTACTCCTTTATTTTCAAGGCCTCTATTAATAGTTAATCTGCTAAAAAGTCTATAGTAATAGACTATATCTTCTTAAAGGAACTTTGCAATAGATTTAGAGTTAGCAGATTTTAAAGGTTATCCTTTAAGCTATCTTAATAGGTCTTCCTTTACTAAAATAAAATATATAATCCTATTTTCAGTTATTAGTACTTATATAATATCGAGACTGACTTTATAAAAAAGGCCTAATGGCCAGGTTAGGAATAAGGGATTCTCTTTACAACTAGGTTTTCGTTTCTAAGAAAGGATGCAACTTTTTATAAAAGCTTTATAGTCTTTAAAAGAACCCTTTTAAAAGAATTTCCTTAAGAGTTAGTAGTAAGTGGACTTTGCTCCTTAGTGGCCAGTTTCCTTATAAATATCCTAGATAGCTTTAGCCTTTAGTTTTTCATTATTTAAGTAAAGTTATATAAGGAATAAGTTATTACTTCTTTTAAATAATCGTCTTTCTTATATTAGATAAATCAAAGCTTTAGCTTTGAATTTTTAAAAATCTTTAAAAGTAATTGTCTTTAGTTGTTTAAGTATAATTAAAAATTTCGCGATTTCTTTAAAGTCACCTAAGTAGTTAAATAATAAAATTCTCTTATTTAATTCGCGGGCTAGGACTAGGAGTCGAGTCCCTTTAAGGCGATATATTAATAAATAATTAACTTTATTCTCTACCTACTTATTAATATCTATTTTATCTTCTTTAATTAAATTAAAGGGGTAAGGGCGAGTTCTTTTTAAAAGGCCGTTTGCAGCGGTGTTTTTCATTCCTAGAATATATTTGACTTTAAAGTCTATTAGTCTTATTTAAGTAATCCATTTTATTAGCAAAGCCCTTAAGAGATCGCTTGCAGCCTTATTTAATTATTCTACTAGCACTTTAGCATTAGTTTTAAAGATGAAGTAAGTGCTATAAAGGTCGCTTCTTATCTTTTTTATTACCTTTAGGACTCCTTTGCATTCCCATTTAATAGTATTATACTTTATCTCTACTGGATTCTAAAGACCGCTTTTAAAGCGAGCTAGATGTCTTTTTTATTAGCTATTAGCTTATTAAAGGATAGTATCCTATCCGATTAAGCTTGCGTTAACTATTAGTATAATTGGCCTAGCGTCGGCTCTATAGTCTATTTTAATTAAATATAGCGCTTTAAGCAACGCTTGCTTTAATTGTTTTATAGCCTCTATTTAAGGTTCCTTTTATTAAAACTCAGCCCCTTTTTAAAATAAGGTATAAATAGGTGCTGCCTTTTTAGCAAAATCCTTAATCTAAATGTAATAGTATACTATAACGCTAATAAACGCGCGAGCTCTCGCTATATTATTATACCTCTTTTATTTGTCGATTTTAAGTACTTTAGCCCTTTAAGGACTTCAGCTATTGGAATTAGTAATAAAATTAACAATTTCTATTAATAGAAGATAGTATTATAACTTCGGACTAACTGTTGCTCTTGCCCTTTCGAATTGTATAAGCACTTGGTTTAGGTTCTGAATATATTCTATTATAAATTGTTATATACTTAAGAGAACTTCTTTATAATTATAGAATGATCTTAATCCTTTTACTCTTATATTATCTATATAAGGGAGCGCAATATTAGGTATATAATCTATTAGTATCTTATAGATTACTTAGATAAATTAAGCGATCGAATTTATAGCCCTTTAAAGTAATCTTATTATTTGAAGTAGCTTAAGAGGGGTTTGAATTACTATTATATCTTTTGATTTAATATTAAGAATGAATTAGTTGTATTTAAAGAAGAAGTTAATAAAAGAGCTATAGGTTAATCTTGCGAATTTATTTAAGAACTTATCTATATTTAAAGGAATATTAGCGTCCTTAATAGTTATTTAGTTTATCTTTACTACTACTATTATTAGTTTATAAGTTCCCTTCTCTTTCTTAGCAATTAGGAACCATTTGTTTTTATAAGGGCTATTATAGAACTTAAGAATACCTTACTTTAGCCTATCCTTTAATATTTCGATTACCTTTTCTTAAAGAGCTTTAGGAACTCTGAATATTTTCTCTTATTAAGCTTTATAAGGTATTATCTTAATCTTAATATAAGGCGTGACTTCTTTTCAAATTTGACTAAGTTCCGTTTAGTTAAAAGCTAAAGCGTCCTTTCGATTTATTAAGGTTTTATAAAGTAGTTTGCGTTCTTACTCTATTAGATTATTTCTAATTTTTAATATATTAAAACGCTCTTTTATTAGCTGATATCCGATAGATTTATTAGAAAATCTGCCTATAATAAACTTATCGAATTTGCTACCTAGCTTTAAAAGTCGAAGCTTCTTATCTTATTTAAACTAATTATCTAATCCTCTAGGCTTTAAGCTATTAGAGATTCCTTAATCTATTAGTTATACTTTATCTGCTTTACTTTTATATATAGTTCGAATATTAGCTAATACTATGCTTTTCTGCTTCTTTCCTTTTTTATTAAATCCTATAAAACGGTCCGAATTTTCTTTTTTAAAAATAAATAAAAGATTTTCTAAGTTATTAATTTAAAGTGCATAGATAGAAATATTATTAGTAATTTTATTATTTTTCACTTGCGAGTCTAGCCTATAAGTGGTTTTTAAGTTTTTTAAAATAATTAATAGATTATTAAAATTTATAAAACGAACTCTCTTTTCTACCTTATTTTTCTTTTTTCTTAATTATTAAGCTAATAAAACGCCGATTATACTATTCTTTAAAATTCCAGATTTGACTCTTAGTTTAAGACCGCGAGTTAAATTACTATTATTTAAAATCGGCAAACTTACCTTCCTTTTGCTTTAACTCCTTGCTAGGTGCCTTCCTTTATTAGCATTAAGCTTAGCCTTTATACTAGCTAGTCGTTTCTGTTGAATATAGAATCATAGCTATACTAGCTAAGTAGGAATAGCTAAGGTGGAGTAGCTATACTAGCTAAGTTGGATTAGAAATCATAGCTATACTAAATTTAGCTATGAACTCTATGTCCTAGCTATGAGTCATAGTTCTATATTTAGCTATGACTTATAGTACTAAGTTTAGCTAAAACTATATTACAAATCAAAGGATTACGTATTGCATTACGTATACCTATATTGATTTATAATCTAGTATAACTCYAATATACTAGAAGGTTCTAGAAGCTCAAGATATTTTGTATATATAGATTGCTTTGCTCCTGTAGTTAGGAATCAAGCCTCCTAAGTCTCCAAGTTCAACAACTACTACTATTACTTACTACTCAATACTACCTTATACTCTCTTTACCATATCGGCCAGCCCTTATATTTCACAGTTTCTTAAAACCTTATTTTAAAATTCGGCTATATCTTTTATAATAACTATTTATCTTTTTAAAGATCGATCTATATTCTAAAGACTAGCTTTTATAAGACTATCTCTAGGATAGTTAAATATTAGCTGAGATTATAAAATAAAAGGTATTCTTAAAAGAATATTATTTAAAGAATTCTTTATTATTAGAAAGTTAATATAATTAATAATCCCTTTGACTCTAACCTTTACGTTTTTCACCTATCTATTAAAATTGTATTTCGATCTAAAGACAATCGAATAAATAAGGAGTCGATCGCTAACAATTGTCAATTAAGCTATTTCCGCCACTTTTCTAATTATTATATTAACTTCTAAACTATAATCGATCAAAGCCTTTGCTTTAATTAATTCTTCTATAGAATAAATAACTATAAGGCTTTTTATTATAACTGCTAAATAATTTCGATTGATATTTTAAAATATTAAAGCTATTACTATAATATTATAGTACCTTTAGGTTCCTTTGTCTTTTGCAATTTAAAGACATTTGATTAAGGCTAAGTGCTTCTTAGAGTTCTTTTATATTATAATTTCCATTTCCTTATTATTATTCAAATCTTTAAAGGCAATTAGGATATGCTTTTTTAATACTTTATTAAAGCGTTTAATTAAACTAAATAGGTCTTTAAATATAAGGTTAATTTGCTAAGCTATGATATTCTCTATAGCTTTCTCTATTACAGTTGAACTAGCGTATTTATTAATAAATTTTTCCTATTTTAATATCTATCTCTTTCGCTTAAAGTTAAAGGTCTATATAATAACTTTAACTTCTTAATCTTTAAGCTTAAAGCCATCTTCGTCTATTATATCTCTAATCAATTCGTCTGCTATATTGGCTTTATCCTTATCTATTGCGGTTTTAGACTATTAAGTATCTTTTAGCATTTGGACCTTATATTAAGATTCCTAAGTTGCACGCATTGATTTCTAGACTTTAGCTAGTTTTATTAGTATTAAAGGAGTAGTAGATCTAAAAGGATACTAAGTATTCTAAGGGTTTCTAAATATAAAAGTAGTATTAATATTAGCAGATATATTATTATTAACCTACTTTAAAATAGAGATACCTTTGACTTTAATAGCAGTCTAGTTCAAAGTTTAGTTAGTAAGCACTCCCTTAAGTAGATTGCTAGCTAAACTTATATATATATAAGTTAGGACCTTAGAGTTGATTTTAATAATGCACTTTTATTCAGCCAAATCCTTATCCTACTTTATACTATATATTATTATTTAAATAGTTTATAACTATAAATGATTCTAGTATTTTTTAATAAGGATAGCGTCTAGCCTATGATCCTTAATATAAAGCATTCTATACTTATTAATATATATGACCCTAGTGTTAATAAAATAATAGAAAAGAGGATAATCGTTGCAACACTTATATAAAGGGCAGTTAGGTTCCTTATTATTGCAAAAGTTGCAAGTTAGTCTTCTTCTATTGCTATTCCCTTAATACCTTATAGTATTAATATTAGTAGAGTATTAGTTAGGATTAATTTCTCCTTCTTTAATCAACTGTTAAGTTCTTATATTAGCTAGTTATTCCAAATAATAAGAAGCAGGAGTCTGGTAATAAGAACTATTAAGTTGGCTTATAATAGCCGAGTTTTGCCTATTACTAAATTGGAGAATATGCTATTTTTCTTATAAAAGATTATTAATCTTAGTTTCTAAGCTTTAGATTCGGAGTTTTATAAATTAGGTCTTAAGTTCCTTAATTCTAAGGTTGGATCTTACTCTTAAGTCGGGCTTGTAAGTAAAAGGTATGACTACTAGGTTCTTCTTTGCCTCTTCTATGACTTTTAAAGCCTTTAAGTATTCTTAGACTAGGCTTTTAAAGTCTTTAGTATAAGAGGGAGTAAGGGCTTTTTCTTATTTTATAGTATTAATAGTTCTCTTATTAAGATCTGATTTTAAAGTAAAGGCTGAGAATTCCTTAAATAAGGCAAAGGTTATAAGGTCTTACTTATTAATCTTAAAATGCTTAATAATCTTATTTCAAAGGCTAGTAGATAATCTAAGTAAGAAAAGGCGGCCTCTTTCAACTTTGCTAAGTATTTTCTAGCTAATTAAGGTATTTGATATATAAGTAAAAGTCTAATAGTAGTTCTTAAGTTCCTTAGGAGTTTAAGTAATTAGAATAAATTCCTTTAAGAAAGCTAAAGTATTGCGAATCTACTATCTATCAAATTCTTAGAATTCAGACTTAAGAGCTTTAATAAGGAATTCTTATAAACTATGCGTTTTCCATTTAAAGAGGGATTTAATAATATCTTTACTTATATAGTTATAGTAGCAAGGGAGCTAAGAAATCATATCTACTTATAAAATACTAAAATTATAATAAGTTTCCTTATATTGCTTAAGGAAATTAGTAATATTAGCTCTTATAAAGTAAGGAGTATTAGAGGAATTAAGGAGGGGAAAGTGGCTAGTAATAGCCTTAAATGCGGCCATTATCGTTTTATATTAACTATCTAAATTAATAGAATCTATAAGGGGTAAAGGGGAAGCTTTAATATTGCGTAATTAGTTGCTAAAAGGAGTACTTCGAAATTCAAAAGGGCTTAAAGAATATTCGGAATTCGAGTCAATCTTAAAGTAATTAAAATAGGTTTAAAAAGATTTAAATAAAGGGATAATAAAAAGTTCAAAATTATTATTATTTTTAGTATTTTCTAGTATTAATATTAAAAAAGTAGGTAGTAGTCTTAAGTTATTAAAGGATATCTTTTTATCCTCCTACTTATAAGCCAGGCTTAGGAGTAAAATTCCGAATTCTATTAAGTTTAATCTAAGTTTATTAAGAGATTCTAAGTAGGTATTAAACAGCTAATAAGAGTATTGCAACTAATTGCAATAAAATAAGGTTTACTTAATTAAAGACTAATTTCTAAGATAAGGTTTATATATAAGATTCTTCTTAGCCTTTAAGCTAATTCCTATTAGTCCTTAGAATAAAGGGGTCTTTAAAGACGATTCTAAGGCAATTTTTAAAGTTCTATTAAGCTAAGGCGGCTAAATTATTAGATTCGGATTTCTAAGGATTCTAAAGAGATACTTCTAGTTAGAGTTTGCGCTTAGTATTACTTAAGTACTTAAAACCACTGCTATTGGAGATTGCTATTATAGGGTTTACCAAACTTTTCATACTAGGAAGTTGAAAATTCCGAAAATCTTAGAGTTAAGGAAGAAAAATAAGGGTTTTTAAAGTAGAGCCGAAAAGGGAAAATCTAAGGTTATTAATAGTTGCTAAATAAAAATCGATAGTTTTAAGTAATTAGGCGATTGAGGATAAGGTTTTTAAAGTTGATTAAAATGCTATAAGTGTTTTAAAGATGTATTTTTCGAAAGGCCAGTCTCTTATTTATAAATTAAAAGATCGATAAGGTTATATAAAGATAGAAATCTTAAAAAATCGGTCCTTGCGTAGGTCACTAATATAAAACTGAAGGGAGATAATATAAGAATAGGCCTAAGGGAAGACCTAAAAATAAGAGGAGGAAGCATTATAAGCGGGCTCTCTTAGATAAGATATTAGGAATAAGTCTTAAGTATAAGGTATATTTAGTACTTATAGCGACGCGCGCTATCTCTATATATAGAAGATGGCCCTTTTATCCTCCTACCGTCCTGCGCCGATTATGTGATATATATCACAAGACCTATCTATCTCAGGTCTCCATAATATGATCTTAAATCGCAAGTAGCTAGCTAAATAAGATATAATTATCAATTATAAGAGGAAGAAGCTATATTAGCCTAACGTTTATCAATTAGATTAATAGGACGCTAATTAAAGAGACTAGCGATAGCTTAATAAGACTAGAATTTTAAGACCGCCGAAAGCTCTTAATAACCCTTTGACTAAGTCTAAGGATATGCTAATATAGGACTTTGATACCTGCTTAGCTAATTACAAATGATAAAGAGAGGAACTTAATATTAATACCCTTTAACCGATAAGTATAGATATATTAATAATCTTAAGGCCAGCCTTTAGAATTAGCCTCTACTAGACTAATACTAAGATTAGGTTAGTTACGCTTATAGAACTGGATTACCTCTTTAAAAAAAGAGATAAGAGAACCTCTTATATCTAAACTCGATGCAAAGCTATCATTTGCCTACTAGACTTAGGAATAGACTAGACCCTAATTTATATAATAGAAGAGGAAGAACCTAATGCACTTAGTAAGTATAACGCTCTAGGACCTTAAGAGGCCTACGAGTTACGCGCCAAGTTACTACCCTTCCTTTATAACTTAATCATATACTTCTTTAAAAGTGCTATAAATACGCTACCTCTATTGCAACTAATTAATTATAAGATTGAGTTTAAAGGATCACTACTAATAATAAAAACCGCCTACTTATATAAAATAAGTAAGCCCGAACTTAAGAAAATAAGGGAATACCTTATAAATAACTTAAAGAAGGGATTTATATAACTATCTAACGCTACCTTTTTATCGCCTATCCTATTTATAAAGAAACCTAAAGGCGGCCTGCGGTTTTCCATTAACTATTAAGAGTTAAATAGACTTATTAAAAAAGACTAGTACCCTTTCCCTTTAATTATAGAAACCCTCGACCGACTTAGGAATATAACGCTCTTTATAAAGCTTAACGTCTGCTATACATTCTATTATATCCTAATAGACCTTAACTTTATAATATAAGCAGCCTTTAAGATAAGGTATAGCTCCTTTAAACTAATAGTACTCCCTTTTAAACTATGCAATAGCCTAGCTACCTTCTAATAGTATATTAATACTATTTTAATAGAATACTTAAACGACTTCTACTCTATATATATTAATAATATCTTAATCTTCTTAAAAACTAAGGAAGAGTACTAATGCTATATTAGATAGGTTTTAAAAAGACTACGCAAAGCTAGCTTATAAGTCGATATTAAAAAGTGCGAATTCGAAGTCATTAGCATTAAATTCCTAAGGTTTATTATTACTAACTAAGGAGTATAGGTTGACTTTGCTAAGGTTAAGGTTATTAAAAAATAGACCCTCCTATTAACGAAGAAATAGGTGCAGTCGTTCTTAAGATTCTACAACTTCTATTAAAGATTTATCAAGGCCTATAGTCGAATTGCGCGCCCTTTTAATTAGCTTATAATAAAGGACAATAGCCTAACGTTCGCCTTGACTAAGGAATAATAGGATGTATTTAAATAATTAAAGAAGCGGCTATTAGTCGCTCTTATTTTATTATACTTTAAAAATCACTAATTAATAAGGATTAAAACCGATTGCTCAGACCTAGCGGCAGCTAAAGTGCTTAGCTAAAAGGATAAGAACGATAAATAATAGCACCCTATTGCCTTCTTTTCTAAAGGATTGCAAAATATAGAATCATATTGAGCTTAAGTAAGTCGGCGCAGTAGGTAAAGGAGGCTTCTAGAGGTCGATAGTCGATATATTGATAAGAGTTAGGGAAGGAAGGTTACCCCTTTCTTCCCTATAGCTATATACGTATCAATATCCTACTAATTAAGTAGTAGGGTTATATGATAATATATTAGAATGATAGATGTATTACCTATCTTAATACCCCTACTTAGACCTTACTCTAATTGACCTGCAGTTAGGAAAATAACAACTATCCTTTTGCACTAATCTAATTCCTAGGTATCTTTTCAAATTAAAAACAATCAATTAATAGTAACCTTTATTGAAATTACTAAACTCTACTCGCAGGGCGGGACTAGGAGTCAATTTTTCCAAAAGCGTTCCTTTATAAGACCATATGACTTAACTCGCAGGGTAGGCCTAGGAGTTGTCCTTAAGCCTACTAAGCCCCTTGTAACGACATAGAACCGCCGAAGTGCGAGATCAAGTATGGTAGCAAGAAGTGGTGCAAAAGGCGTATTCTATAGGTCTAATACGAAGGAAACGAAGAAGTTAGAGAGCCTTCCTTATAAGAGAACCCTTTTCCCTTATATATATAAGTAGCTCTAAGCTCTTTGCCCATTTATATAATATTATATAAGAATATCCTTTTGCACCTTTAGGGTCGATTCGAAATAACCTTATATCGAATCGATATTGCAAAACCTTAAAATGCTATACTCTTAGGTAATTGCACCAGTTAGGGGTGCAACTGTTATACTACCTCCCCCCTTTGAGAACGCTTGCCTATAAGCGTTAGTAGGTTATAACGATTTTCGTATAGTAATATACTTAGTGCGTTATTATGCAAATAGTACTATTCTGTATTTAGTTTAGCGCAAGTCGCGTTATATACTCAAATTTGTTTTTCCTCTTATAGGATCTTCCTTCTTTAGTATAATAACTATATATAATTGCATAGGTCCTTTACTCCTACTACTATAGCGTAGGGCTAATGCATAGTAGTAGAAATAATTACTACTACTATTAACCACTATAAGTAAGTTTACCTTAGTCTAGGGTCGAATCGCGTCTAATTTGCGTAGTACTAATTCCCCTGCTATTAGGCGCCCTTGCGGTAGCCTACTGCATTTGTTATTGCTAGTGCGTGCGGCGCCTTATATGCGATATCGCGCATAAGTGCGAGTTCGAGTCTAAATGTAGTAAAAAGTGCTACTAGTGCTAGGAGCAGAAGGCAGAGTGCATTCCTATAAGTACTTTGAATCGACTCTAGAGTTCTATTCGCACTAATACTTATTTATAGCTTCCCTTTTATATTAAGGAGGAGTTCGTAGTACTATCTATAGCCCTTAAGGAGTAGCGGAGGGAGGTTGCTTAATAGTAAGAGGAGGACGATAGTAGCGATAATGATAATGCGTAGGCGGTTTCGGTAGGGAACTGCGAGATACTTTATTAAGAGACGGTCTAGCACGCCCGGATCTTTATTAACCTTTTATTAATAGCTAGCGCAAAGGCTCTGATTAGCCGCTCTTAACTTAAGCGTATTAGCCTTATAGAGCTCTGCTCTATAGCTAAGGCTATAGCAAGCCAGCTAAAGGGGGTTTAGGCGATAGTTACTATAAGTTAAACCCAAATTAGTATTAAATCGATTGCTAACTTTCTAATAGGAGCGCAGCAACCTTATTAAGTCTCGGCTGGCGAGGTTAAAGCAATTTAGCCGAACTATACTAGGCCTCCTAGGGTCTATTGCCGCATTAGTAGAATAGACTGCTATAGCGGCAGAGTCTTTTATAAGGAAAGGAAGGCTTGTAATAGCAAGGGTAGCATTAGGCGCAGTAGTCAGTAGGGCGGCGCTAGTAGTAGTAAGAGGAGGTCGGGGTCGTTCCAAGCGGGAGTATAGATAGGAGGTAAGCTCTAGCTTTAAAACGGAGTTAGAGCTTATCTCCTTATGCGTAGAGGAGGAGGGGTCGGAGGAGTTGTAAGGGAAGGGGGCAGTAGGCCTAGTATTATTGTTTTTATATTTTTATTATTTTTTTTTTTTCCTTTTTTTTTTATTTGTATTTTTAGATTTATTTACTAACTTATTTTACATCTGGCCTATTATCTTCTAAGTGACTATAATTATCTATACCGCTTTCCTAAGCCTTTAGCTAAGCTTATAGGTTTTAAGGTAGTCCTGGCTTTATAGGATTAGCTTAATAAAAGTCGCAAATCTTATATAAGGATCTTATAAAATTTAAGATATAATACCAACTTAAATTAGGGTTATAACTAGTCTATTTGACCTAATACTTTAGGTTCCTTTAAGATAAGCGTATACTTAGTATCTTAAACACTTTATACTTTTCTTACTTAGCGATCTTTTCTATAGTAGGCTAGGGTTATTCTTAACTTAGCAAAGGGTTTTATAGATCTTTAAATAGTAGCTTTAGCGCGAAGATATTATATATTATAGAACCTATAAGCAGCTTGATCTAATATAAATTACCTACCTTCTTAAGAACCTTAAAGGGGCTATCCTATTGATTGGCCAGTTTCCTACTAAGACGGTAGTTCTTAAGATTTTTTATCAAAAGGTAGACTATATCTTTAGGTTTCTAATCAATCTCCCTTTAGTATTAATTCGTAGACTTCTGTATTCTCTCTTAAGTATATTCTATATTGCCTTTTGCTACTTCTTATATTAAGTGCATCCTCTTTGCTACTAGCTTAGCCTTTGCTTAATTTAATCTCTCCTATAGGCTAGACGGTTTTAAAGAGATCTAGTCCTAACTTATCTAAGGTGCAACTTTATACTTAAGCTAATATAGGGTTATACTAATAGAAGTATAAGAGAGAGTAGATTATATATAATCTATTAATAGAATCAGCTCACTTTAATTATCTTAATAGTAATTAATAAAAGGCTATAGCCTTAAATTAATATACTTATTTATAATCTCTATTTAGCCGTTAGTCTCCTTAAAGTATACTATAAAGAGTTTAATCTTAATACTAATAATATAGTAGAACTCTTTCTAAAATGAGGAGACGAATTAGGGGCCTTAGTTTAAGGTAATTATCTCTAGAGTATAGCCAAATCGATATATCTATTAAATAAATAATTAGGCAGTTCCTTAAGCGTTAATATCTTTTTAATAAGGGATTATAATAGCGCTCTTATTAAGTCGGTCTATAAAAACTAGGATTCGATTAAAACTGTGCTTATTAAGAGGGAAATCCTTAAAATCTATATATAAGTGCTGCATAGGATAGTTAGGAATAGGGAAGGGCTGCAAAAGGCTTTATTATTTAGTTATCTTCGAATATAAGAATTGATAAGGTCTGCAGTTTGTAATAAATCTTTTATAGTCTAAACCTATCCTAACCTAATAGTACTTAAGAGTAAGAAGCTAATAGGTTTTTAAGCTATTAGGGTGTGCGCTTGAAGGTTAGTTATAAGCTTCTTAAATTAAACGAGTGTATAAGGGAGTATTATAGTATATGCAAAGACGCTCTTTAAAGTAAAGCAATCTGTCTTTTAAAGAGTAGTTTTTAAAAAGGTTAGTGCGAATCTCTTAAAAGGATTTACAATTATTTTAATAAAGTTTCTTAATCAAATTAAAGGAATCTTTAGGTCGATTTAAGGTCGAATTAGGAGTATTGATTAATATTAAGGTAAGGGTGCCTTTAGCGGATTCGGCGAGAAATTTATTAGCTAGTTTAGTATTAATTCAAGGGTCTAATTAAGCAGGGGAAAGCAAAACTTAGGATTGGCTATCTAGCTTCGCTTATTTATAAACCGGCATATCCTGCTCTTATCGGCTAAGAATATTAGCCTTCTAGTTGTCTTTGCTAAGAGTATATACGATTTAAAAATTAAAGTCAAATAGAAATTCCATCTATTAGCACTATTTTACAGTCAGAACCTTAATAGTTATAAAGTACTTAAAGGAGCGGTGATTTAAGTAAATATCAACTTACTCCTTAAGTAATATAAGCTTAGGTCTCTATTTATAATAGGATTCAATAATAGCAAAGAGTTCCTTATTATATATTTCCTAATTAGGTTCATAGCTTAAGAGTATATGCGAATAGAAGCCGATTAGGTACTATTACTTATTAGAGTATTATTAAGAAAGTACTCTAGCGATAATGCTATTAGAAGTATTAGTTTCCAGCTTTATAAGCAAGTTGGGGTTAAAATAGTAAATCTGCTGAATTAAAAGCAACTGCTTGCAAAGCTCTTTAAAAGCGATTCGGCACTCTTCTATCTAATTCTAAGGTACTATTAGTTGGGTTAAAATAGAGAAGGGTTTAGCAATTAGCCTAAAGTTGTAAATGAATTATTAATAGAACCTGTAAAATCCTAAGTAGGACTTTACCTTAATAATAGTTTTTGAGTACTTCCAATTGCGTAGTAGTTCAACCTTCTTAAGGTCCAGTTCGATCCTAGTTATTATTAGAATATATCTAAGATATTAAGTATAAGTAATATAGAACTTGCACTTCTTAATATCCGCTTAAAGGCCAGCCTTTAAAAGTTGTTTTAGTACCTTTTCAATATAGCCTTAATGCTCTTTAATATTATTAAAGTAAATTAAAATATTGTCTAAATATGCTATATAAAAATCATCTAAGTAATTTAAAAGAATATCATTTATATACTATTAGTAAGTACTAAGTCTATTACAAAGGCTAAATAGGAGAACCTTGCATTTATAGGATCGGTACCTTATTCGAAAGGTAGTATATTCCTTTAATTTAGGGTCTATTTATATCTAATTGAAAGCGGCTTAAATATCTAGTTTTATAAAAATCTTAGCTTTAGATACTTGTCTTAAAAGCTCGTTTATCCTTAGAATTGGATAAGCGTCCTTTTAAGTTAGTGCGTTTAGCTTTCGATAGTCTATGCAAAATCGGAGGCTACTATCAGCCTTCTTTACAAATAGTACTAGTAAAGCAAAGGGGCTAGTACTTATCTTAATAAAGCCTTTGTCTAAATTCTTAAGTAAGTACTCCTTTATAACCTTAAGCTCCTTAGTAGATTGATAGTAGAGGGGCGAATAGGCATTAGGCAAGGGCCCTTTTAGCTATATCTTATAATTATAGTACTAATAGGAAAAGAGGGTATCTATATCCCTTTTTAAAAAGGCTTATCTTAAAGATCGGTACTATTTTAGGAGTCGATTGTTAATTAGCTTTTCGATATTAGGATTCTTAAGCTTATATCTTTCCTTTAGAATCCTATCCACTTTATAAATACTAGTTTAAAAGAACTCAGTCTCCTTATGCTTTATATTATAATAAAAGGCATTAGTACTGATTTCGCAAATAGGAACTGCAGCTTTAGAGCATTTGCAAATGGAGTTAGAATATAGTCGATTTATATTAGACTGTTTTCCTAGATCTAGCTTGGTTATAGGTAGGGGCGCTAGCCTAGTAATAGCAATAGGGATCTTACGCCTAGCTAGAACTACTAAATTAATATAAGACTATCTTCTATTAATCTATTGAGCTTTATCTATAGCTATTTCCTATTCCTTATAATTAATATTAGCTTAATAATTGGATTAGATCTAAAGTCCTTTAAGAGGGGGAAGACAAATAAAGATTTCTTTTATAAAACGGGATAATAAGGGATAATACAAAGGCTATACAAATCGGTTTTCCTTCGAATCAAGTTTAAGTCGAAATCGGCGTATCTATTTGACTTTGATAATAGTATTATACTAGCCTAGGTTAAGAATGTTAAATATAGAATCATAGCTATACTAGCTAAGTAGGAATAGCTAAGGTGGAGTAGCTATACTAGCTAAGTTGGATTAGAAATCATAGCTATACTAAATTTAGCTATGAA
>JAENRP010000478.1:0-22757 GCA_024741835.1 Diplocarpon mali | reverse complement strand
AACTCACACCAGGCGGCAGCAAAAGCCTGCGTGAGGCTGTTGAAGTCGCTGGCCCAGGCTTTGGCGATGACATTGTAGGCCGGATCGTCTCGCAGGGCCAGATCGCTGACCAGCATGGTGGGACGGCGAGCGGAGCCGTTGAAGGGATGTGGGTAGTCAATCGTGCCATTACGGGCCTCAAACTGATGCGCCCCCGTTGGACTGGTGGTGGGGGTCCAGGTATTGCCGAAGAGACTCTCGAGGTAATCTGGAGGTCTTAGCCAGGTCGGCTCGGAGGGGGAGGTCCTCGGTCCGCTTACCGTTGGTCCATTTGGTTGGACTCTTGGACCAGATGACTTCCAAGCCGCTGGTGACGGTGTCGGCCCCTCGCCCACTCCCGAAGGAGTTGGAGAAGCCGAAATCTTGCCGCTCGATGGGAGCCGTCGCAGGCGGAGGGCCGATCGCTGCGGGACGAGGATCATCAGCCGGGTCAACAAGGGAGCCGGACGGCTACTTACGCGTGAGCCCGATGCCCGCCCCGTGAGTCTTTCCAAAGGCGTGGCCGCCCGAAATCAGCGCGACAGTCTCCGAGTCGTTCATCCCCATGCGCGCGAACGTCGCGCGGATGTCGAGCGCGGAGGTCACGGGGTCGCCGTTGGCATTGGGGCCCTCGGGATTGACGTAGATCAGGCCGTGGTGCGTGGCGGCGAGCGGTTGCTGGAGCTGACTCGCCCGCCCCGCGAAGTCCACACTGTCGTTGTAGCGGATATCGTTTCCCTGTGGCACGAAGGTCGTCTCGGCTCCCCAGAAGACGCTCTCGTCGGCCTGCCAGGTATCGACGCGCCCCGCGCCGAAGCCGAGCGTCGGGAATCCCATGTCCTCGAGAGCCACGTTCCCGGCGAGGATCATCAGGTCGGCCCACGAGATGCCTCGCCCGTACTTCTGCTTGATGGGCAGCAGCAGGCGGCGGGCCTTGTCCAGGTTCCCATTGTCGGGCCAACTGTTGAGGGGGGCGAAGCGTTGCTGGCCCTGGAGGAGTCGGGCGTCAGCATCTGTCCCACGACGACGACGACGACGACGGCGACGACGAGCCTTGCAGCGCGGGAGCGAGTTGCACGTACCTGTCCTCCGCCGCCGCGGCCATCGGCAGCGCGGTAGGTGCCGGCGCTGTGCCAGGCCATCCTGATAAAGAACGGGCCGTAGTGGCCAAAGTCCGCCGGCCACCAGGCCTGCGAGTCGGTCATCAAGAGTTTGAGGTCGGCCTTGAGCGCAGCATCTGTATCGCAGCGTTAGCCAGCGTCGCTCGGCGGTCAGCTGACCGGGGCTTGGCGCGCGGCCGGACCAGAGGCTCACAATCGATCTTCGCAAAGGCGGCGGCATAGTCGAAATTCCTCCCCCGTGGATTCTGCTCGGGCGCGAACTGACGCAGCACGTCGAGCTTCACTTGACAGGGGAACATGTCCCGACTCCGACTCCCGCCCCCGGCGGCATCGCTGTACCGCGCACACTTGCCGAAGGAGCCGCGGAGGGCATCGAGGGACGATTCTTCGGCCCTCCCGGTGAGGGCATCTCTCTTGTTGTTGATGGCAAACGGGCATCCTTGCGCCGCAACGAGCGGCAAGAGCAGGAGGAGAACAGACTTCATGGTCGGCAGAGAGGATACGCCGGGCACGGGGCCGTTTCTTTCGAAGGGCGTGCCGGCGCCTTATAAGGACTTGGAGGCTCCCGGCCAAGCACCCGCCATGGAGCTGTGGCGAGAGAGCAGACCGACCGAATGCGCGTGTGGTGCGGACCGACAGGGCGAGCTCTTGTCCAGCGGTGCCTCGTCGCAGGCTAAAAAAAAAAACACGACCTGGACGTCGATTCAAACCCGTCCAGGCACCTCAAACCACCCTTAAACCGAGGCTGGCATGGGGGTCTTTGCTTGGCCCGGCGACCAAGGATAGCGAGGAGATGTTGCCTCGCGCAAAGACTTGGTGGGCTCGGAGCGAAACGACATGGAAGGTGTGTCGTCAGTTCGATACGATCAAGTTGACACCGGCCAGGGCATGTTGACACTGCCTAGTCTACCGGCCAGGGCATGTTGACACTGCCTAGTCTACCGGCCAGGGCATGTTGACACTGCCTAGTCCTATGAGGGGTAAAGCGGGCAGCCCCCGGGAGCCAAAACAAGGGACCTTCTATGGAGATTTGGGCTGTAGCCAGGTCGCTTGTTACATGTAGAGAGGCAGGTAAGCGAACGCGAGAATCTGACCACGACGATGCGACCTGGGCCGTGAGACGTCGGGCCTCGCTACGGCTCCACGGCGTCGCTGTGGGCGCACAAGAAGACGAAGAAGGAGAAGAAGAAAAAGGCTCGGGTGCGGTCAATCTTCGAAAGGAGGGCATTCGCAGGGAACCGCCGACGTGCACATATCTGGGCCGCTCGCTTGCGGGTTGGCGCATCCACCCTAGACGACGCGGGGATATATATATAGATATAAACCATGCGCTTGTCGGGCTTGGCCCGCGCACAGGCCTGCTTCCCCGAACACCCAGGTCGGAGGGGGCTGTTCTCGATATTTCCGCACGCGTGCTCCCCTCGCCCTGGTGCCGCCAAGCTGCAAGCTGGAGAGCCTCCACGGCAGAGCTCGAGGGAAGTCATCGCCAGTCACCTGGAGCGTTCCCGGGACCGCGTCTGCCCCGACCATGCTGCAGATGTCGACGCGGGATTGCGGCGGCCAGGTGAGATTGGAGTCGAGACGCCTGTGATATCATCGCAGGGAGACGCACGTACAGCCGTTGGGAGGGGACGAGGTGTCGTGGTCAGTGCCGTGCGATATGTCGTCCGGCGGCTATCCTTGGGCGGGTTGATGGGTTATGCTTAGGCGTGTTGATGGGTTATGCTTGGGCGTGTTAGTAGGCTATCCCTGAGCTCGTGTTAACGGGCTATTTCAACTTATATTAACGGGTTATTTTTAACCTCGTACTAACGGGTTTTTTAAACTTATATTGACGGGCTACTCTAACGTATATGAACGGGCTATTTCAACTTATATTAACGGGTTATTTTTAACCTCGTACTAACGGGTTTTTTGAACTTATATTGACGGGCTACTCTAACGTATATGAACGGGCTATTTCAACTTGTATTAACGGATTATTTTGAACCTCGTACTAACCGGCTTTTTGCCTTGTTAACGGGCTATTTGAACTTATATTAATAGGCTATTTTGAACCTTATCTCAATAGGCTCTCCTCAATCTTATTAATAGGCTATTCCCAACCTTATCAACAAGCTATCCTTAACCTCCTATCAACGAGCCCTCTTTGACTTTAGCGAGCTCTCTTTGACCTTATTACTAGGCTTTCAACCTATACTAGCAGGTTATTTTTAACCCTGTACTAACCGGCTTTTTGCCTTGTTAATAGGCTATTTGAACTTATATTAATAGGCTAGTTTCAACCTCATCTTAATAGGCTATTCCTAACCTTATCAATAGGCTATTCCCAACCTTGTATTAATAAGCTATCCCCAACCTCCTATCAACGAGCCATCTTGGACTTTAGCGAGCTCTCCCCCCCCCTTATATTACAGGCTACCCCCAACCTCATCTCAACACGGGCCATGTCGGCCAAGGGGGCGCATGTGCCCCGCAGGGGGAGCGGAGCCTGCCTGTTGGTCCGGGTTTATGTAATGGATAAAATGCCCATGTTTGCAGCGCGCGGGAAGAATACAGCGCCCGAGTAGGTCTCGCGATATCGCGCTGCCGGCTGCATCGGCGTAGCCTCTACATCCAGGGTGAGCCGCAAGAGTCACGGGAAAGCCAGCTCTGTGCCGATGCGGCGAAGGTCGGTTCGGCAACCGATGTCTCTGCAGCTCGGTAGGGCTGTGGAATCCGAAACCGCCAGATCTCGGATCGGGCCATGGTGCTTCGGCGCCGGCCGAATGGATACGAGTGAAAGCATCTAACCCTGCAAGCTTGTCTTGACTTGAAAGCATCCCGCCTTATAAGCCCGTCTGGACCTAAAAGCATCCTACCTTGGAAGCCCGTCTGGATCTGAAAGCATCCCGCCTTGGAAGCCCATCTTGACCTGAGAGCATCCACCCATGGCCCCGATAGCAGATGGTCGAAGGCCAGAGTCGACATGCCCAGCTGCGGAGGAAGAGAGAGCCCGGCCGGGCCATGCGCGAGTGCAAGTCCCCGAGCGGGCTGGCGAGCGCTGCAGTCCCCACTCGGCTATGAATAGATGATTCGGACGAGAAACACCGACGAGGAACACCGATGAAATTCATCCGTGACATAGCCGCGGAGGCTGCCAGCACGGGCTCTGGCTCGGTCCAGTCTCGGGGAGGACGTGGTCACCCTCGAATGCGCCGCGAGCCAGCAAAGATGCACCTCTTCTCTCTTCCCCCTGCTGCGACGCCGCGCAGGAGGATGCGCATCTCCTGCCAGCTTCTATCTAACATAATCCCCCAGTTTCAAGCGTGAGCCGGGTGCGCCTGACGACCGATGGATTGTTTCCGGCTGGGAAGTCGACTCCTTCGTCCCGCGCAGCGTCCCCGAGTCGCCCCCCACCCAGCACCAGGTCGGCGCCGGGGCAGAGCTGATCGGCGGTAGCGGGATGGGTTGGATGTGTCGTCACGTGCGGGTCGTGTGACCGGCCAAGGGCGACGATGCGGGAGAGTCGACCCCAGATATATAGAGAGCGTGCCAAACCGCGGACAATTTCTCGCATGTTCTCCTTGTATGGCATCTGGATGTGAGCTGCAGCACAGATCCACGTGCCATCTGTCACGGCACCGAGGAGCAAGTCGCGAAACCCTTGCCCACGGCGCATGACGCCTCACCGCTGTGCAGCATCTGCTGTGGTGCCGATGACACCTCGTAGCAGCCAGGATACCTCGTCGGAGCTCATCTCTCGTCTACACACGTGCAAGCGGGCTTCCTGGCCGGTGTGCAGAGTTCGCTATCCCTTCACGGGGGGCTGTTGGTTTCACAAGGTGTGCGCCCTAATAGAATGGAATCGATCCTTGCTTGTATTCGTTGTTGATGATTATTACAAGCAGAGGGAGAGATCTAGTGTAATGTAATGCTGCCTATGCCCAGGCTTTACACGTGATCCCCACGTGACCTATCATCCCTATATTCCTACAGGGTCGTTCGGCCCACGACGACGCTTGCCAGAGACCCGATTCGACACTCTGTTCTTCTCTTTCGGGTACGGCAGAGTAGCCATAGGGCAGATTCGCGGGATGCCGGCTCTTCGGACAAGTCCCCGGCGACTTCAAGATTGCGGCCCGACAAGCGGAAACCCGCTGATCTAGACTCCGCTGTCCCGCGAGGCCGCTTGGAAAACAGGAAAACAAGACGATTCGAGATCCATGTTCCTCTGCACAGGGTACTCCTTCAGCGATATCAGTCGAGGCTGTGGAAACGCCGCAACGAATCACAGCCGTCACGGTTCATGACGGACGTAACAACCGCCATCTCGGCGTACGGTGAAGGGGGAGGGGAATGTGCTTTCAGCTGGTATCTACGTGTCCGGCGGCAGATCCCAGCAGTGACCTGTGATCCCGGCTCTCTCGGGCCTAGGACGAACTTGAGAGATCAACAAAGTTGTTGTCACCTTTCATACTCCCCTCCAGCACTCCCTTGCATACCAGGTGGTAGTCTCTGCTTCTCCCAGACGCTAATCGAGAATCGCTCTCTCGGTTCATCGCCGGGCAAATCAACATCTCTGAACCTGGCAGACTGCATCAAGCCCCCTTGCACATCACGTCGAGATGGTCTTGGGCCTTGAACGAATCTTCTCTCGGGCTGCGCCGCGTTGCCAGCAGCTGGGCCTGGGGTTGGTTGATATTACGGCCGCTTATGCCCCTGCTGTAGTCCTTGCACGATTTGCGTGTAGCCTCTCCTCTGCCCGGGGGCGAGGAGGACTCGTCAAGGGAGGGGGCGCAGCTCGAACTTCAATGTAGTTGTAATTACTTCCGAGTCTACTTCGTAAGGAGAATAGGCTCAATCACTTCCGAGTCTACTTCGTAAGGAGAACATGCTCAACCACCTCCGTGTCTACTTCCGTGAGAACATGCCCAGTCACCTCCGAGTATACTTCTATGAGAACATGCTCGTATGAGAGACTTCCGTCCCGACTCCTCGTTCCTCTCCAAGCAGCCAACCTGTCATGGCGCGGGAGAATCAACCGGGTTCGGCTCGCCTCGGCTTCAAAGCCGCATGTACCCAGTCGTGAGTCGATGCGTGGTCTCTTGACCCGCGGTATTCGACGTGCCAGAAATAACTGGTGTGATAGGGAGTTGTATTAGACTCGGAGGAGTAGACTCCGAGGGAAGATATTTATAGTATATCTAGGTGCCTGAGGCACCCTAAGGGCTGACTAATACCACCCTTTCCATTCCGGAAGGTGTTTACTCCCCTTGGCATATACGAAGCCCCTTGAGTGACCTAGTGCTAAATACTACACTAGCTAGTAGAAAAGCAACTAGTATATGGAAACAAGCAAAGGACAATAGACCGATTATAACTTATATCTTATAATAGGCTATATATACCAGACCTTTGGTCTATGCCCTACTTAGTTAGTAAAACAAGCAAAGGATAGCTTATAGCATATATCTTGTCTTCTATCTAGATATAGCTATAAAGACACTGGAATTCAGTGACTCTATTATTAGTGTTAATCCGCGCTTTATAATTGAGAAGGGCGAATAAAAACGTGTATATTATAACTGATTAGTAATAACCGTCCTACGGGAATAGCGCGACTATTATAGGAAAGCCGCCTGGATCTAAGTTTCTAATGATCTTATATATAATAAGCCTTAGCAATCGAACGCACTGCTTTTGGCAATTTGAAGGCCGTATTGCCTAATCGAATATTTTAGAATATAGGAAGCTCCTATTCGTTCGATATTACTAAGTAGCCTTCTTACAACCGAAACGCTTTTAAGTGATCGCTATAAAAATAACTTTATATATTAGTGCTATCAATTTAGCATAAGGTATATAATCTCCCTATCTCGCTAGCGTAATTAATAATAACGAATAGGCTATGCTATATAGCTTACAGTTTCTTACCTAATTGCCTTTTATCAAATAATATCATTAATTGGCTAGGAATTAATATCTTATTTAAATGAACCCCTAGGTTATAGCGCTCCTTTGTACACTAGCAGGCAAGATTAGATCTGGCGTTAATAACTTCTCGGATCTTCTGCCTTTTAATTATATAATTAACTACTAGATCTATATAATTATCGCTATTTGGTAGTGCAACTTCTAGCTTATTATTAGAATTGTTAATAAGTGCAGCTAGCAACTATTGATAAAGTGCTAAAAACTGCTAGCTAACCATATCTAAGCTATTAAACCTAAGTATAATCTCAAAGGGGCTATAACCTAAATAGGTAATATAGCAATTATTAAATTCGTATAGTACTCTATTAATCTATTTAAGCTAAAGTTATAGTATTAGATACGTCTTTTTAAGGACCTATTGAAATATATCTACCGCTTTCTTAATTATTCTAATAGCCTTCTTTGCTTTAAAGGGTGATATAGTCCATACTACGCCTTGCTCTTTTACTTAATTAACAACTTTAGTACTAAAGTAAGGTCTTAGGTCAGTATATACGCCGACTGGAACGCTATATACTTTAAATATGTCAAATAAGAATAAGATAATTGCAATTAAATTATTAGTATTAAACGCCTTAGCCTATATATAATAGGAGAAATAGTCGATAACTAATAGAATCTATCGAATCTTATTAGGTCGATTAAAGTCTGGGAAAGGACTAATCCAATTAGCATTAAGTAACTCTATAATACTAGAAACTATAACCTTAATAAGAGTCTAAGTACGTTAAGCAGTATTATACTAGGTATAACGCAAACAGCTGAGTATATAGTCTCTTATATCCTTTGCTATACTAAGCTAGTAGACTTCGATTATTTTGCGTATAGTAATAGCAGCTTAGAAGTGGCCTCTATTATTATAAGTTGCTATTAAAACAGTTGCCACTTCGTTAGGTAGGATATAGCGCTTTATAACGCCTTAGATCTGGACATATAAGACACCTTGAGAATTAATGCTATATCGGTCTAGCTTCTTATAAAAGGCAGCTATTTAAGTCTTTATAACGCACTAATCTGGGTATTCGGAGGAGATAAGAAAGCTAGCAATCTCTAAGTACTATTCGTATACTTAATACTTAGCTTAAGGCGGAAAACTTTGCCGAACGCCTTTTGATGCAAACGCCTATAGAATAGTAGGCAAGTACTTGGATTTTGACTGCTTAATACCTATAGGATCGGCCTAGCGCAACTTAGCTATAAATGATAAAGCTCTTAATAAAACTATTAAAGGCTCTCTTAGTATTATATAGTATAATTCTTTATTATAAATTAGTTCGCCGACTTGCTAAATAAGCTCTTTATAGCTATTCTTCTTATCCTTCCAAACTTATTTTAATTTAATATTAAATAGGTTAAGGTGGCTAAAATTATTAAAGTAATCGTTAGAGTTTCCTTTTAAGTTAAGGAAAATGGTTTTAAAGAGTATATCAGCCACCTTATTCCTAGAGCCTAGGATCTAGTATATCTTAAGGTTTAGCTATCGTAGCTCTAAGGCCTATCTTATATAAATGCCTTCGATATTTGACGATTTTAGAAAGTAAGTTAAGGGCTAATGGTTAGTAAATATAATAGCAGTAGCTAGCCTGCGAAATATATAATCGAACTTGCGGCTGAACTTTATAATAGTATATAACTTGCGCTTATACGTCTTATAATTGCATTATAACTTTGTAAATATAAAGGCATTATATAGGATGGCTACCTTTATACCGTTTCGCTATTAAGTGATATAATAGTCTACTCTATACTTACTTGCATTAGAATAGAAGTATATAGCAGATTTTCCACTATTCTAATTATATATATTTAGAATATTAGAGCACTTTTAACGTAGGATTTCAAAGGAGACCTATTCCGCCTTTCCCTATCTCTAGTCTATATTACCAGTTAATTGCAATAATAGTAGTTTGATCTTTGCAAAGTTCTTTATAAATTGCCAAGTGATACTAATAGCACTAATAAATTCGCAAACCTAAGTAGCAGACTTAAGGATAAGCTATATTCGAATCTTATTCAATCGCTTTAGTTTTATTAAGATTAGGCCTTTAAACTTATAAGTAATACCTAGCGTAATAACTTCCTTTATAAATAGCTCTATCTTCTTAAAGGAAAGCCGCATACGCGCCTATGCTACCCTTGGAAACAATTCATCTACTATAAATCAGTAGCCTTCCTTAAAATCCTAATAGCCCTTAAAGATATCGTTAATATAAAAGCCGCATATAGGAAGGGAGTCCTTATCTAATGTAATAATCACTAATAGTCGATTAGCAAAGTCGCCTTAGCCTGGTTCTAATGGTAGTATTTAACCTAGTATAATATATATTAGTTTAGTTATACTATAGCCAGAGGTCATTGATCCCTGCAGCATTCTAGTCTATTAAAGCTAGCTAATACTAGATATTATAAAGGCGAAGTAGTAGTAATCTGCTAAGTGAATTAGTATATACTAGTATGCGTTCTTAAGATCGAATTTAAGGAATGACTTATGCGTAGGGTAGCTTAGATAATTATATAGCTTTAACGATAATTTTATATAGTAACCTAGCATTTGCTCAATTATATTATAGTAATTGAATATAATTCGAGGCTTATCCTATAGCTAAGGGTTTTCTACCTTATTAATAACGACAGCTTACGCGTTTTAGTCGGAGAGCTATCTATTTGCTACTATTATACGCTTATAGAACCCGCAGCTCAATCCCTTATTAATATATTATTAGAGCTAATACTCCTTCGCAGCCAGCCAATGCTTTTGCTTAGCTACTAAGTATAGCTTAATTCCCTCCTTTAGACGAACTTTATAAGTATATAGATTAATCGATAATAGGTTTTAAAGTTCTTTTGCATCTAGGTCCTAATATATATATAATAGCCTTTTTAGCTATCTTTGCTAATTGTTAGTTAGTTTGCCAATTTTGGTTTTTAATATTTAAAACTATTTATTAATAATCGTATTAGACTCATTTAATAATATTTATTAATATAGGCGCCGATAGGTTAAGTATAGTATTACCACTTAGATTAGACTTAATTTAATCTTGTTATCTAATTCCCTTTAATATAATAACTTCCTTAAGTCGGCAATTATGCCTGAATTTGAGTTCAATCCCGTCAGTCTGGCACTTAGGCTAAGTAAGCTGCAAATCTATAGCTTGAGTATTCTTTTGCGATTCTTCTTAATCAGCCTTAGGATAATAGATTCCTTATAATTATAGGTTATCTTAATAGGCGCTTATAAGGCATTAAACGTAGGCCTTGCAGATTCTATGCCTAATATATACATTAGTTTAGTAAGCCCGATCGACTGTATGCTATTAATACTTTTAGCAACAATCTTAGGTCGGCTAAAGCAACTTAATTTCTTAAGTTAGTAGAGGAATCAGTCTTATTACTTTCGCTTTTACTAAAGCTGCTTTCTAGCTCGTTTTAAATACTTGGTTTTCTAGTCGATTTCCTTGGACTTATTAGACCTAGGTCTAGTATACTAACTGGATATAGGAATAGCTTATAGTATTTAAATAGAATAAATTTAAGGCCTTTAATTACTACCTTCTTCTTTTCATTTGCTGAATCGCCTATTATTATTTAGGAATTGCGAATATTAATAGTGCTATTAACCTTCTAGAGCTATAATAAACTAAGTAGTAAGTATAGATTAGTGCCGAAGGGTTGTACAAATGCCTTATCCTTTTGCTATACTCTATATATACTAACTTCAAACTCTACCTAATATATAAGTTCTATCTCGCCTTTATCTGCGGTATTTATAATAAGGCTATTAAAGCCTCTCTCTAATAGTAGAATAGGTTTGAGTTTTAGCTTTCTTACTAAGGCATAAGATATAACGTTTATATTAGAGCCTTAATCAACTTATATAAGATAAGTTGGTAGAGCTACCTTTACTAAGCTGCTACTCTTATCTAGCATCTTAATAAAATAATTAATTTAGAAAGCCTTCTTTTCAAATGATAATAGGAGAATAGTAGTAATTGGTTTTAAGGTATTTCGAATATTATTAAAGACTCTTGCTTTAGCTGCAAAGCGAACCGACTTTCCTTCCTTTTTTAATAACTTATAGTTCTTATAGGTTAATAAACGTTAGAACTCCTTGCTACCTTTAGGTAATACTTAGAAAAACTCGGTTAGGCTTAATAGCACCTTAATCTAGTCTGCTAGCTTTTAGTAATTCATTAGGCCTATTCCTTTACGCGCGATAATCTCTTTAAGGTAGTAGATAGCGCGTTTCCCTTTCTTATAAGCTACCTTTTCTATATCAGTTATTATATTATTATTAATAAGCTTGCTTGCTTTTTTATTAGTAGGCTTATTAGATGCTCTTCTAGCTGGCTTAATTATTAGCATTAGTATTAGTTTATTATTGCTAGAATTTATCAACTCTTCGATTAATATGTATAGTCGTTTCTTTAGACGACTGGCCATTTTCAAGTCTAATAATAATATACCTAAGGAGCAGTTGTTAAATGCTAATACCTTAATATAATTATCAAATGATACTTGGTTACTTAGAGCCTTATGCCGCTGGTTTAATAAGGACGACTTTTTATAACCCTCTTCGACTTTCGCAGATAGGCTCTTATTATATTTACTTAACTTAATAATATTAGCGAGGTAAGATCCAACGTTGCCTTCCTAAATGGCTTATTATAGGTATACCTTCTCTTAGGCGGCGAGTTTATTACTAGTATACTTAGTTGCTTTATAACTAAAGTCACTATATTATATATATAGGATACTATCCTTCTTAGAATCGTATATCTTAGATCTATTAATAATAGGGTATAGCGACTATAATTAAGGGGGGATAGCATAAGCTTTTATATTTTAATAAGCTCGCTAGTTAAGATTAGTATTCGCCTGCTAAACGTTCTATATATTATTAGTCTCTTATAAAGTACTACGACTGTTTTAGTTACCGTTTCAATTAGTCATTATAGAATGCAAGGGGAGGTTTCTATATAATTCGATCGGAGGGGTCGATCTTAGTATATATAATAACGACTTTTGGTTCACTAGGACCATAGGCTTCCTAGCATTTAGCAGTAATAAGACGGCAGATGCAGATATGCCATACTGCTTATAGTATAATGTCGTGCAGAATGGGCGGAGTCTCCACTTATTCTGGAGACCTTCCACGTGACTCCTGCTGAGTCATAGACTCTTCCTTTTTCTTTCCGAAGTCTTCTTATTATATATATATTAGATAATAATATAATTAATCATCTTCTCCTACTTCTGCGAGCCTCTTGAGCGACCTAATGAAGGCCCTTCAGCCGACCGTACTATAGTTATAAGCCCTGTAAGCACTTTAATATGCTTTCTCTTTGTATATAATTGGTTAAAGGGCCCTTTAAGCTCTTAATCGACTTTTCGAGTATTTATAATGACTTAAAGGACCTTTATTTTTAATTAATAAATCTCTATTTTCCGATCGAACCTTATTTGCAAACTTCATTTATATACCTAACCTTTTTTACTAGACTTTATTTAATATATCTGACTCTTTAAGTATCTTTAAGCCTTGCCTTAATACCTTTGCCTCTTAGGTGAAGTGGTTTAGTAAATATATATTCTTCGCTAAGCTTTATAATATTACTATTTTTACTAATCTGAGACTCCTATTTAAGTCAATTATAGAGACTGAGCCTTAAGCTCCCTTTATATAGGAGCTTAAGGAATTGGAAACGGCTAACCTTTGCGTAGTATACGCGAGGTTATATAAAGAGTATATAGCGACTCTATCCGAATAGATTTACGCCTGCTTTCCCTTAGGAGACCTATTAAAGGCTCTTCCTCTATAGGCTTTATATAAGGATATTAAAGATAAATATAAAATCCTAATAAAGGAGTACTATATACGTAAGGAGACTTAAAAGACCTAATGCAAATACTATAAGCTACTCTTAGAATAGGTCTTTAAGACTATTGATAGAATGCTCTTAGCTTCTGCAATGGCTTAAGTATAAATCTAAGCTAAGAAGCTCTCCTTCTTAATACCTGATAGAGATACTCCTATAATTGGAACTACTACTAACGACCCGTATTCTATTTTAATAAACTAGCAACTCTTACTCTAAGGCCTAGTATTTATTTTAAAGCGTGATATTGCGCCTTTTAATAAGGCTATTCAGTCTTAGACGAGGCTTTAGTATTATAATATACTACGCTAAGGCAAGACTAGGAGAATTAATACTTAATAGTAGATTCGAGAGTAGTAGGAGGCGTACCGCCTAGTAGAATAATATAGTCTTTTTAAAATCAAAGGGAGACTGGGAGTTATTGACTTTTTAGACTTAGTTATAGTAAAGATTAATCCGAGTTAGGCGACTCGTTTAAAGGAGGAAATTATTACTAATAAGCAAATGGGAACCTTATATAAGCACGACCTAATGTAGCTAAGCTGCGCCTTAGCGGGTATTAAATCTAATAGAGCGATCGATAATAAAGGGCTAGCAGTTTTTACTACTCGAGAGTCTCTCCTAAATGCTAAAACCCTTTCGCAGGCTTTAGCGAGCAGCTTTTAAAATCGCTTTATAAGCTTTAAAAGGGAGATTAGGCCTAAGTGCCCTTGTAAAGGCTTTAAAAATCACTATTAAAAGCCCTAGGACTGTCGGAAACTGTTATATGCTATAGACGGGCATAAGGAAAATATAAAGGTTCTCCCCTTGCGAGAGGAGGTCTTACGAATACAAAAGGCGTTAAACGCAAGAGACTAGTTCAAGGGTCTTTAAGCATAGCTTAAGGAGAATGATATTGCAGTAATAGCGATTGATAAATTCAAGGGAAAGGCTTTAGCCTTTAGGGAGGATAGTTCAGGTGATAAAAGGGAGAACTCACTAGTCTTTATAATAATAGATCCCTTTGCCTTCGACGCTTTTGAAGAATCGTTTAACGTTTACTACCTCTTTAAGCTAAAATACTACTTGCTCTCTTTAAGTACGCTCCTTAATAATTGCATAACTACTTATATTATTAATTTAAAGGATTTACTTATTGCAGGCACCTTTAAGCCTTCTGGCAACTTATAATAATATATTAAAGTAGGTACCTTAAGACTCCTAATTATTAAGAGAGGTAATAGATATATAGCAGACTCTCTTTTATAATATAACGGCTCTCTTATAAGGATAATACTTTATAATATTACTATTATAAAGGAGTTTATTACTAATATTATCTTAAAGAGGCTCCTTACGGATAAGGGTTTTTAATACTTTAAAGTAGACCTTACTTTGCGCTTTAAGAGCATTAGAGATTCTATAAAGCGAGCTTAGTTAAAGTATTGCTATAATCTCATTTTCTTTAAATATAAGCCTATTAACTATTTAGATCTTTTAAATATACTTTAATATAACTTCTCTACCTTAATAGCATTTCTTATAGCTAAGATAACGCTTTATAATAGGTTCCAGTCTAACTATGCACCTATTAAGGTGCGGGATAATAACGTATATACTTAGTACCTTCGCGCTGGCCACTTAGGCGCAGAGGCTCTTTAAGTGCTAGTCAAGTGCGCTAAAAGAGTAAAGATCAGAGGAATATAGAAGCTAGAGTGCCTTATATATATAATAGCGTCTACTAGGTAAGTTATTTCTTGCGCTACCTTTAAGAACCGATCTTTAAGGCCTTTCTTTAGGATCTCTTAGGATCTCTTTAACTTTTTAAATAACTTATATAATAGTTGCTTATAGGTTCTTTTAATTAAGGATAAGTATAGTAGTATACTTTAGATATTCCTATTAAGATTAAAGGGCGGAGATATAGTTATAGAGGTCCTCTAGGCCTTTAAAGTATAGGTGAAACGCTAATATAGGCTTTCAATTTGCAAGATTAGGTAAGATAATAATACTTTAGTAATCTCCTTAAAGGAAGACTCTCTTATAAAGTACTAAAGATAGGTAAAAGAGGAGGGAATCGATTTAAAGCTTACTCCTGCCTATATATACTAATTGAATAGAGGCGTAGAGCGAGTAAGAAGGGAGTTGATTGAACGCTTTATTAAAATGAGAATCCACGCTAGGCTTTTAGCAAGCCTTTGGCCAAAGGTTATAAAGGCTGCTATATACCTTTATAATATCTCCCTACTCGCTAAGAAGAAGATGATCTTATTAAGCGAGGCTCTTTACAATTAGTTTAAGCAGTATTTTCAATTCTATAAGCTGCTGCTTATTAAGCAAATGATAGTAAGCTTAAAGCCTGACTAGAGTTGCATTTATACGTATAGCGCTTGCGCATACCCTTTAATTAAGGAGAGGGAGGTAGGAAGGGACCGCCGAACCTTTAAAATTAAACCATAAGGGCACTTAGGTTACTTAATTAGATATATTACCTTTAATGTTTATAGAATCTGGGTTCTTATACTTTAGCAAGTAATAATAACTTATAATATCGAATTCGATAAGTCTCTCTTCTATAGTCCAGAAGCTAAGCGCGCAAACCCTATATCGCGCTAGGAACTTAAGATAACCCTCTAATTAATCAAAGAAGGAGAGGGAGCTTAGGATGCTAAGTTTAAAGGCATTTTCGAAGAATCGGAGCTTATTATAAGGTTAAACGCAATTGCTGCAAAAGAAGCCGCTATATAAGAAGAGCCTATATTATAGACCGACGCTGCTCTATAGCCTTTAATTAATAATATAGAAGGCCTTAATTTAAATCCAAATTCTCTAAGAGACCTGCTTAAAAACTTAGAGGTAGAAGTAAGCGAATTAGAAGCCACTTCGCTAGTCTCTAAGAAGGCAAATGGCGACTAGAGCTTAGGGGTAATAATTCCTTATAGAGGCCCTACTAAAGAAGGAACTATAGACAACTTTAAGGGAGTCTCTAAAGATAAGTTCTATAGGGCGATCGATAGATCTTTAGCCGCCATTTTATATAGGAATGGAAATGGCTTAAGGGCTTTAAGATAAAGTCTTCAGTTATAAAGGCAAGCCTTAGTAAACTTTGGTAAAAGGCTAAAGGCACTGCTGCCAAGATCTAGGAGGAGCTTTAATAATCTTATAAGAAGCGACCTAGTAAGAGGAGTAGGCCTTAATAATATAATACCTTAAGTTGTAATACTAGCTTAAAGACTATAGGCTTAGGAGATAGAGCTACTTAAACTCTTAGATAAACCTTTAGTAATAATAAAAATAAAGGAGAAGACCTATAGAAAAAAGCGCAAAGAGGAACTCCCTCTTCTTAGGCAAAAGAGGATAAGACGCTTAAGCGTTAAGCAATAGGAGACTTTAAAAGTGTATACTATTACTTTAAAGTATATATTCTCTTAAAGTAATATTAATTTACCCTACTCCTTATATACGCAGGAGTTTGTATTAACCTTTTAAGCAAATGAATAAATAAGGGAGGATAGGAAGGACTATTTGACAGTTTATATAATTATTAAAGCTGCAGTTGATAGTTAGGCAAAGGATAAAGCGCAGTCTCTTAACCGCCTATAGTACTAAGGCTCTCTATTAAAGCCTCCGAAAGGATAGCTAGACCTAGAGAAGCACCCTTTTAGCAAACGATTTAAAGAAGGAGGGCACTAGGAGATTAGGAATTTAGAATCTTAAAGTTGCTAGAGAATCGTATAAAGGGATTACTTAAAACCCTTGCTGATACTATTAAAATAGGTTTTTACTTATAAAGTTAATAGCTTTAGCAAGCTTTTAAAGTGCTGATTATAGCTAGTTATATAAGGGGATCTTTAAGATAAAGCTTTAATTTTCTTAACCTATATAGCTACGCTCGCAGCGAGGTCTTTTAAAGTACTAATAGCGCTTACTGCGTACTTCGATATGGAAGTAAAGCAATTTAATATTATTAACGCGTTTGTTAACGCTTCTAAAGACCTAAGGAGTACTTTAGTCATATGCTTCCTACTAGATGGCTTTAAGCGCCTTAGTATAATAGTAGAACTGGACCGCGCGCTCTATAGGCTAAAAAACTCTTTAGCGCTATAGTATAAGAACTTCGTAGGAATGCTTAAGGGCCTTTAACTTAAGCTATTAAGCGAAGAGCCTTATATTTTCATAATAAAGGATCGCATAGTCTTTATAGTATTTTATATCGATAATATTCAAGTATTATATAAGGCCTCTAACCTAGATCAGGCGACTCGTCTAATTAAAGACCTAAAGAGGGTATATAAGCTTACTATTATAAGAGATATCTCCTAGTTCCTTAAAGTAAGGATTATTTAAGATAAAAAAGCAAAGAGGATCTTCTTAGTTTATAATACCTATATTAAGAAGATCGCTTAAAAGTTTAAAGCTAATATAAGGAGAGTGCTTAGTACTTTATTGCTAAAGAAGGAGTTTATTAAGAACTTAAGGTAAGCTTCTTTAAAAAAGGTAAAGGAGTACTAAGAGAAAATAGGCTCTATTCTCTATATAGCGATTATAATATACTTAGATATTGCGTTCGCAGCCTCCTAACTATCTTTCTTCTTAACTAATCTAAGCTTTAAGCACCTCTTAGCTGCGGACTAGACGCTTTAATACCTATATAGCACGCGCTTCTTAGGAATTGCCTATAGCTTTAAAGCTAGGGAATACCAATTGGTCGCTTCTTTAAATGCTTCTTTTAAAGATAATTAAGAGACCTGCAGATCCTCTTAAGGATATGTCTTCTTCCTATTTAAAAGACTGATTATTTAGAAAGCGAATCGCCAAGCGACTATCACGCTCTCCTCTACTAAAGTAGAACTCTATAGTATAGTTTCTACTGCAAAGGAGATGATAGCTATAAAACGCCTCTTTAAGGAGATTCGCATAGACTCCTTCTTTAAATGGAATATATATTATAATAATTAATAGACGATTTAGCTAATTGTTATAAAGAATAAGAAGATTAAGATAAGCCTTTAATATATCGAAATCAGTAATATATAGATCTATTAAGAGTATTAGAGAGGAAGCTTTTAGATAATCTACCTCCTTACTAAAGAGATATACGCAAATAGGCTTATTAAGAATCTAAACTACTAGAAGTTTAAGAGCTTCGTTTATTTATTAAACCTTTAAAGCTTTTAAATAATCATTTAGCAACTTGCACTTATTAGTAAGTAGTCACTTATTATTAAAAGACTTATACTTATAAGCTCTTACTCTCTTATAGTTATATTCATTTATTTTCTCTTATAAAGCGCACTATAAAAGCTTCTCCTTTTTTAAAAATATAGAATAGGTAATATTCTTAAGCCGCTATTATAAGGCGCGACCCTCTTTTAAATTCTCTTAGCTAAGGCTAAGAGCCAAGATACTATAGCTAAGAGCTTTATATAGATCTCCTCTTAAGAGAGGCCTACTAGTACTCCCTTAGCCAGAGGCCTGCCGGCAAATATACTAGCAATAGCAGGGGCGAAGGCAGGAGGTGCGGCAAGGGCAATAGGAGCAAGGGCGGCAGAGGCGGCGGCAAGGATAGGCGCGGCGACGGCAAGGGCTAGAGAGACAAATAGAAAGACTATAGCAATGGCTGCGATAGCAAAGGCGGAAGGGATAAGAGTAGCAGCGGCAATAGAGGCGAACGGGTCTAAGTTAAAGGGGCTAGGAGCGAATAGGAATAGTATATTAAAAGCAGGGGAGGCAGTAGCACTACTATTCGCAAGAGTGGCAGGCCCTCCTAGCACTAGGGTTTAATCGCTCTTATCTTTTAAAATCAGCTTAGAACTTAATAAGATTTAATAAGATATACTATAGAAGCTCTAAAGCGCACCTTTTATTATATTTAATAGTAGTGCTACCTCTTCCTTAAAAGTGCCGCAGGCATAGGCTGATACGATAGCCTCTTAAGAGGCGAGGAGAGGTCCGCTAGCCTATTAGCAGCTATTGCTTAGTATTATATAATAAACGTAATGCGTACTAAAGGTACTATTAAAGCACTGACAATCGAGATTGCTAGTGCTTTTGCATATAATATAACGCACGCACGCGTTGTCGCGCTCTATCGTAGGCTTAAGTATACAGCGCGCAGTAGGGGCAGGGCTCTTTAATAGTGGCAGCGGCAGGGGCGGCGGCGGCAGCGAGGGTAACAGCAGCGGCGGCTTATTGCCTAGCAGGCGCTAGGACAATCGCGCTAGGGTTGCAGCTCCTAAAGAAGTACTAGCAACCTAGCGCAAAGTTAATACAATATAGGGTATAGGGACTCTAAGGGTCTTACTTTGCGAGGGCGGCCGGGACTATAATAAGCGGGAGTTCCTTTTATATTTAAAAATTATTAATATAAAGACGATATTTTTAAATAATAAAGGAGGGTTATTTTTAAAAGAAGGAAGGAGAACCTCTGCGATGGAAATACTTTATAGGAAGCCTAATAGAGCACTAGCGTAGAATCGCGAAGATTCTTAAGCGCGCTTATTACCTATAGCGACCCTTCTTATTCTAAAAGGAACGACCTCTAAAGGGGCGGCATATAAGATAGAGCCTCTTTTCCTTACAACTACTATTCTTTCTTTTATTTTATCTATATAGCTAAGCGATTTTAAAAGCATCGCCTAACTAAGGAGTATATTATATAAAATAGGCGGAGTCTCTACTTATTCTAAAGACCCTTTATATAACTCCTATTAAGTCATAGACTCTCCCTTTTTCTTTCCGAAGTCTCCTTACTATATATATATTAAATAATAATATAATCAATCATCTTCTCCTACTTCTGCGAGCCTCTTAAGCGACCTAATAAAGGCCCTCCAGCCGACCGCACCATATATAACTATTATAGCTGCTTAATCTCGAATTTTTCCTAGCGACGCTATTCCATCTTATAAGTTATATTTAATATATTCTAAGTATCCTTAACAACGTCTAAGGCTTTCTATAAGGCGCTAAACGATAATGCTAACTTAAAGAGAGCAGCCACTTATAACTTATTATTATAAATGCCTTTGACAAAAGCTGCGATAATACTATTTAAGACGACCTGCTTAATTGAATTAAGTGCTAGATTGGTTGTTAATCTGCTAGTATCCTTACTATATATACAACGAAGCAAGTAGGTAGTCCTTTAGTAGTATATAGTAAGTAACTTATTAGGATTCTAGGCAAGGTTTTTAATATTATATTAGATATTGTTTTTAATATGGTTAGCTACCTTAATAGGATACTTAGCCTTTAGCGCTTGCTTAAAGTTGGCAATATGATTAATAGTAGCGTTCTCTTTTTTATTAATAATAGCTTAGAATTCAGCGCTAGAATCTAGCTATTCTATTGCCTAACCTTCGAATAAGATATTAATAGCTTTAAAGAACATTTCGGGATCTAGCGTTATATACCCTGCACTCTTAAAGTTATACTATAGACGGTTAAGCCACTTAGAAGCATTACCTTTGGCTTTAGTAAACCTTTTAAATATTGAGCTTAAGTGAGTCGGCGCAGTAGGTAAAGGAGGCTTCTAAAGGTCGATAGTCGATATATTAATAAGAATTAGAGAAGGAAGGTTACCCCTTTCTTCTCTATAGCTATATACGTATTAATATCCTACTGATTAAGTAGTAGGGTTATATAATAATATATCGGAGTGATAGCTATATTACTTATCTTAATACCCTTACTTAGACCTTACTCCGATTGACCTATAGTTGGGAAAATAATAACTATCCTTTTGCGCTAATCCAACTCTTAAGTATCTCTTTAAATTAAAAACAATTAATTAATAGTAACTTCTATTAAAATCACTAATCTTACTTATAAGGTAGGACTAGGAGTTAAATTTCTAAAAGCGTTCCTTTATAAGACTATATGACTTGACTCGCGGTCTAGGCCTAGGAGTCGATTTAAAAACTTTCCTCTATAAGACTATATAACCTAACTTGCAGGGTAGGCCTAAGAGTCGTCCTTAAGCCTACTAAGCCCTTACTATCTTCTGCAACCTTAGCATATCTTTAAATGCTTTGAACTTTATAACTATCTTTAATAGCTTTATAAATCTATCTACTACTATTCGATTAGTTAGAATATAAGTAATTAATAACTTATTCTTTGCAATAAGGTCGTAGATAAAGTAGTAGGCGATATTAATATATTTCAATCGCTTATATAAGTATAGATTCTTTGCAAGTGCAATCGCCCTTATATTATCTGCTTAAAGATTAATATAGTTCTTATCTTATTTAATATACTTAGCAAAACCTATATCTTTTAAAACTTAAGCGATCTATAATCCTTACTTGCAATTTGACGATATTAATATATATTCGACCTTAGTACTTATAATAGCTACTGATTTCTACTTCCTACTTTCTTATAATATAGGTCTGCTATATAGTACTGCTACGCTTTTAGATATACTTTTCCGACCTTTTATATTTACCTAATTGGAATTAGTATATACCTTAAGCTTTGTACTTATATATTTTATTAATTTATATCTTACCTTTTATATAATTATTAATTAAAGGTACCTTTTAAGTCGCTTGACTGCATTCTTATATCGAATCGTTAGATCCTTTAGATTCTGATTAAATTGCTTAATAATAAAGGCGATATCTAGTCTTATATATACTATAGTATATATAATCGCTCTAATATCTTATTAGTACTTCTTTAGATCTCCTCTCTACTCATTTTCATTAGTAGGCTCTAACTTATTATATTTTCCTTTAATTAAAGTACGCTTTGGCTTAAAGTTAGGAGTATAAGCAAAGAGTCCTATTCGGTCTAGGATCTTCTTAATATACTGCTCTTAGTCTAACTAAAGTTCTCGAGTAGAGCGGTTCCTTATGATGCAGATGCTAAGGATCTTATAAATTCCCCTTAGATCCTTAGTATTAAAACGTTTCCAAATTATTATAAAGAACTAATCCAATTGAGTAGTTGTCTTCGCAGCTATAGCAATATCGTTAATATATAGTAGCAACTTAATTCTACGCTTAGTATAAGTAAATAGATAAGGGTTAGCTAGGCTTTAAACGAATCCTATTTCTACTAAAGTAGAGCTATATAAGAGGTTCTAATTATAAGCTGATTATTTAAGCCTATAGATACTGCAGAGTATATAGAGAGAGTGGCCAGCATATATAGGAATACTATTAGGTTAAAAGAGAAAAATCCGTTCCTTTATAGTCGCTTTAGTAAATGCATTTTTAATATTATACTATTTGCATTTAAGGTCCTTAGCAGCTACTATTACTATAAATATACAAAGGGTATCTATGCAAACTATTAGCGCGAATGTGTCGAAGTAGTCTTCTCTATACTACTAAGAGAAGCCCCTAGCTATAAGCCTTACTTTATAACGCTCTAGGGTTCTATTTGCATATATTATAAAACAAAGGGGAGACAACATAAGAATAGGCCTAAGGGAAGACCTAAAAACAAGAGGAGGAAGTACCACAAGCGGGCTCTCTTAGATAAGATGTTAAGAACAAGTCCTAAGTATAGGGTATATTTAGTACTATAGTAATACGCGCTATCTCTATATATAGAAGATGGCCCTTTTATCCTCCTACTGTCTTACGTTAATTATATAATATATATTATAAGACCTATCTATCTTAGGTCTTTATATATATTTTAAATAATAAAAGTAGTAGCTCCTACTACTATTAGTAAAGAATATAAAATAATATAGGTTAAGGCAATAGTATATTAATTACTAGCAAACCCTAAGTGCGAGAAAACTAATATATTAAAAGGCTTAAAC
>JAENRP010000477.1:0-26412 GCA_024741835.1 Diplocarpon mali | reverse complement strand
ACTATTATTATTAAAGGTATTTGCTAAAGTTTTAGCTAAATAGCCTTTTCCTTTGCCTTTCTTTAATAGTTGCAGCCTTTAATAGGATAAGGGCAGTTTGCTTCTTAACTTCTGCTTTGATTGCTTCTTAATATTAAAGCTAGCAACTATATCGATTAATTGCCTTTTAACTTTATAATTAGTAATATTATAAGTACTATTATAAAAGTAGCATTCCTAATAAGCTTAAGGGCTTATCCTACGCTCCTTCCTCTTTTTAAGCTTATTATTACCTTATAATATAGTATTTGCCGATTTAAAGCATCCTTTAAGCTCTTACTTAATAGTTTAAAGGAGGTCGATCTTCTTATAGATCTTAAGGTTAGGTTAGATAAAAAGAGATTGTTTTATAATAGCAAACTTAAAAGGGAGGCTATTAAGTAGGAAATTAAAAAGCTAAGTTTCCTTAAAAGTTATAGCTATCTTAAGATCTGCGGCTTTTACTCTCCTCCTCGCTTTACGTAATATAGACTAAGTAGAGTTTATATTTATATCTATATCCTTGCTATCTTTATCTTTTTTATACTAAAATGAAGTGATCTACTATAGTAGATACTAAGTATTAAAGGCAGTTGTTTAAGAGTATTTTACTTTTAAAGTATCCTATCTTATCTTTACATTATTATAAACTTAGATAAAATCTTAGTCTTTATCACTTAAATCTCTATTAATCTTAAGCTTATATTTAGCTAAGGCTAGCCTATACTCCTTCTCCTTTTCTATATTTAAAATCTGCCTTTAGGATTCTCGGTTATTATCTATTAAAGCTCTTAAGCTAAGCTTATTTAATATATTTAGCAAATCCTTAGCAATTATATTAGCTATTAAAGTAGAAGTAAACGAATTAGTAAAAGGAGTATAAGGGGTTATTCTCGCATATTTAATAAGTGTCTTTTGAATTGCTATTTTAATACCTTTACTTTTAAAGTAAAGCTCTAAATCGTTAAACCATTATTACTAGTTCTTTTAAGAGAGTTAAAGGTGTTTAGGCTTAGTATTTCAATTGGAATTAAAAGCTATTGCCATTTCGAATCGAATTGTATTAAAATCAAATAAATTGAATAGTTAAAGGCACTCCTCTTATCGAAAGATTAAAATAATTAAATAGCGGGTATTATAGAAGTATTAAATAGAGAGGAAGTCCTCTTATTAAAAAGGGTTTTTAGGCTATAACGTAGGGAATTATACCTCTTATAAAATATAGTAAAGCAAGGAATCATACCTCTTATAGTACTAAAGGGTTATAGAGCAAGGAATTATACCTCTTATAATATAGGTTAGCTAAATAGGGAATTACACCTCCTATTCGCCGATTGCTCGCCTCTTACTATAAGTCTTATTCAACTTCCTACTAATAGTTATAGCGCAAGTGCTTTCTAAGGGAAGTTAATAATCTATTATTAATCTAGCTAGGGCTTATAACCTATTGAGCTTAAGTAAGTCGGCGCAGTAGGTAATAGAAACTTCTAAAGGTCGATAGTTAATATATTAATAAGAGTTAAGAAAGGAAGGTTACCCCTTTCTTCCCTATAGCTATATACGTATTAATATCCTATTGACTAAGCAGTAGGGTCATATGATAATACATTAGAGTGATAGCTATATCACCTATCTTAATAAAAACAATTAATTAATAGCAACCTCTATTAAAATTACCAAACTCTACTCGCAGGGTAGGACTAGGAGTCAATTTTCCAAAAGCGTTCCTTTATAAGACTATATGACTTAACTTGCGGTCTAGGCCTAAGAGTCGATTTAAAAACTTTCCTTTATAAGACTATATGACCTAACTCATAGGGCGGGCCCAGAAGTTGTCCTTAAACCTACTAAGCTCCTACTATCTTTTGCAACCTTAGTATATCTTTAAATGCTTTAAACTTTGCAATTGTCTTTAGTAGCTTTATAAATCCATCTGCTACTATTTAATCAGTTGAGATATAGGTAATTAATAACTTATTCTTTATAATAAGGTTGCAGATAAAGTGGTAAGCGATATTAATCTATTTCGATTGCTTATATAAGTATAGATTCTTTATAAGTACAATCGCCTTTGTATTATCTACTTAAAGATTAATATAGTTCCTATCTTATCTAATATACTTAATAAAACCTATATCTTTTAGAACTTAAGCGATTTATAATCCTTGCTTATAATTTGATAATATTAATATATATTCGGCCTTAATGCTTGCGGTAGCTATTGATTTCTACTTTTTACTTCCCTATAATATAGGTCTGCTATATAGCACTACTACGCTTTTAAATATACTTTTCCGACCTTTTATATTTGCTCAATCGGAATCGGTATATACTTTAAGCTTTGCGCTTATATATTATTGAATATAGAATCATAGCTATACTAGCTAAGTAGGAATAGCTAAGGTGGAGTAGCTATACTAGCTAAGTTGGATTAGAAATCATAGCTATACTAAATTTAGCTATGAACTCTATATCCTAGCTATGAGTCATAGTTCTATATTTAGCTATGACTCATAGTACTAAGTTTAGCTAAAACTATATTACAAATCAAAGGATTACGTATTGCATTACGTATACCTATATTGATTTATAATCTAGTATAACTCCAATGTACTAGAAGGTTCTAGAAGCTCAAGATATTTTGTATATATAGATTGCTTTGCTCCTGTAGTTAGGAATCAAGCCTCCTAAGCCTCCTAAGCCTCCTAAGTCTCTAAGTTCTTCAACTACTACTATTACTTACTACTCAATACTACCTTATACTCTCTTTACCATATCGGCCAGCCCTCATATTTCACATATATTTCGTTAGTTTATATCTTACCTTCTATATAATTATCAATCGAAGGTACCTTTTAAGTCGCTTGACTGCGTTCTTATATCGAATCGTTAGATCCTTTAGGTTCTGACTAAGTTGCCTAATAGCAAAGGCAATATCTAGTCTTATATATACCATAGTATATATAATCGCTTTAATATCCTATTATTACTTCTTTAGATCTCCTCTTTGCTTATTTTCATTAGTAGGCTCTAACTTATTATACTTTCCTTTGATTGGAGTACGCTTTGGCTTAAAGTTAGGAGTATAAGTAGAAAGTCCTATTTAATTTAAGATCTTTTTAATATACTTGTTAGTACGCAGATTCCTATGCAAGAGGCAAGCTGCCCTCGTTCCTAGGGTCATCTTACATAGCTGTACCATATGCGATATAAGGGGTTTCGTATGTATTTCAGATGGCTATTGTCGTGCAGAATAGGCGGAGTCTCCACTTATTCTGGAGACCCTCCACGTGACTCTGCTAAGTCATAGACTCTCCCTTTTCTTTCCAAAGTCTCCTTACTATATATATACTAGATAATAATACAATTAATCATCTTCTCCTACTTCTGTAAGCCTCTTAAGCGACCTAATGAAGGCCCTCCAGCCGACCGCACTATAGTTATGAGTCCTATAAGCACTTTAATATGCTTTCTCTTTATATATAACTAGCTAAAGGGCCTTTCGAGCTCTTAACCGACTTTTCGAATACTTATAATAACTTAAAGGACCTTTATTTTCAATTAATAAATCTCTATTTTCCGATCGAACCTTATTTGCAAACTTCATCTATATACCTAACCTTTTTATTAGACTTTATTTAATATATTTAACTCTTTGAGTATCTCTAAGCCTCACTTTAATACCTTTGCCTTTTAAGTGAAGTAGTTTGGTAAATATATATTCTTCGCTAAGCTTTATAATATTACTATTTTTGCCGATCTGAGACTCCTATTTAAGTCAATTATAGAGACCGAGCCTTAAGCTCCCTTTATATAAGAGCTTAAGGAACTAGAAACGGCTAACCTTTGTATAATATATATAAGGTTGTATAAAGAGTATGCAGCGACTTTATCCGAACAGATTTACGCCTGCTTTCCCTTAGGAGATCTGTTAAAGGCTCCTCTTTTATAAGCCTCTTATAAGGATATTAAAAATGAATATAAAATCCTAATAAAGGAGTACTATATGCGTAAGGAAACTTAAAAGACCTAATGCAAACACTATAAACTACTCTTAAAATAGGTCTTTAAGACTATCGATAGAATGCTTTTAGCTTCCGCAATAGTTTAAGTATAAATCTAAGCTAAGAAGCTCTCCTCCTTAATACCTAATAGAGACACTCCTATAACTAGAACTACTACTAATGACCCGCATTCTATTTTAGTAAATTAGCAACTCTTACTCTAAGGCCTAGTATCTATTTTAAAGTATAATATTGCGCCTTCTAATAAGGCTATTCAGTCTTAAACAAGGCTTTAGTATCGTAATATACTATACTAAGGCAAGATTAAGAGAACTAATACTTAGTAGTAGATCCAAGAGTAGCAAGAGGCGTACCGCTTAGTAGAATAATATAGTCTTCTTAAAATCAAAGGGAGACTAGGAGTTACTAACTTTTTAAACTTAATTGCAATAAAAATCAATCCGAGTTAGGCGACTTGCCTAAAGGAGGAAATCATTACTAATAAGCAAATAGGAACCCTATATAAGTACGACCTAATGCAGCTAAGCTGCGTCCTAGCAGGCATTAAATCTAATAAAGTAATTAATAATAAAGGGCTAGCAGTTTTTACTACTTAAGAGTCTCTCTTAGATGCCGAAACCCCTTCGCAAGCTCTAGCGAGCAGCTCCTAAAATCGCTCTATAAGCTCTAGAAGGGAGATCAGGCCTAAGTGCCCTTATAAAGGCTCTAAAAATCACTATTAGAAGCCCTAGGACTATCGGAAACTATTATATACTATAAACAGGCGCAAGGAAAATATAAAGGTTCTCCCTTTGTAAAAGGAGGTCTAATAAATACAAAAGGCATTAAACGCAAGAGACTAGTTCAAAGGTCTTTAAGCATAGCTTAAGGAGAATAATATTGCAGTAATAGCGATTAACAAATTCAAAGGAAAGGCTTCAGCCTTTAAAAAGGATAGTTTAAGTAAAAGGGAGAATTTACTAATCTTTATAATAATAGATCCTTCTGCCTTCGACGCTTTTGAAAAATCGTTTAATATCTACTATCTCTTTAAGCTAGAATACCACCCGCTCTCCTTAAGTACGCTCCTTGATAATTGCATAGCTACTTATATTATTAATTCGAAGGATTTACTTATCGCAGGCACCTTTAAGCCTTTTGGCGACTTATAGCAATATATTAAAGTAGGTACCTTAAGACTCCTAATTATTAAAAGAGGTAATAAATATATAATAGACTCTCTTCTATAGTATAATAGCTCTCTGATAAGGATAATACTGCGCAATATTGCTATTATAAAAGAGTTTACTACTAATATTATCTTAAAGAGGCTCCTTGCGAACAAGGGTTTTTAGTACTCTAGGGTAGACCTTACTTTGCGCTTTAAGAGCATTAAAGATTCTATAAAGCGAGCTTAATTAAAGTATTGCTATAATCTCGTTTTCTTTAAATATAAGCCTATTAACTATTTGGATCTTCTAAATATACTTTAATATGACTTCTCTACTTTAATAGCATTTCCTATAGCTAAGACGATACTTTATAATAGGTTCTAATCTAGCTATATACCTATTAGGGTATAGGATGATAACGCATATACTTAGCACCTTCGCGCTGGCTACCTAGGCGCAGAGGCTCTCTAAGCGCTAGTCAAGTGCGCTAAGAGAGTAAAGATTAAGGGAATATAAAGGCTAGAGTGCCTTATATGCGCAGTAGCGTCTACTAGGTAAGTTATTTCTTACGCTACCTTTAAGAACCGATCTCTAAGGCCCTTCTTTAAGATCTCTTAGGATCTCTTTAACTTTTTAAATAACTTATATAATAGTTGCTTATAGGTTCTTTTAATTAAGGATAAGTATAGTAATATACTTTAGATATTCCTATTAAGATCGAAGGGTAGAGATATAGTTATAGAAGTCCTCTAGGCCTTTAAAGTATAAGTGAAACGCTAATATAGGCTTTCTATTTATAAGATTAGGTAAGATAATAATACTTTAGTAATCTTCTTAAAAGAAGACTCTCTTATAAAGTACTAAAGATAAGTAAAAGAGAAGGGAATCGATTTAGAGCTTACTCCTGCTTATATATACTAACCTAATAGAGGCGCGGAGCGAGTAGGAAGGGAGTTGATTAAATGCTCTATTAAAATAAGGATTTACGCCAGGCTTTTAATAAGCCTTTGGCCAAAGGTTATAGAGGCTGCTATATACCTTTATAATATCTCCTTACTTATTAGGAAGAAGATGATCTTATTAAGTAAGGCTCTCTATAGTTGGTTTAAATAGTATTTTCAATTCTATAAGCCGCTGCTTATTAAGTAGATAATAGTAAGCTTAAAGCCTGACTAGAGTCGCATTTATATATATAGTGCTTACGTATACCTTTTAATTAAAGAGAAGGAGGTAGGAAAGGACCGCCGAACCTTTAAAATTAAACTATAAGGGTACTTAGGTTACTTAATTAGATATATTACCTTTAATATTTATAAAATCTGGATTCCTATGCTCTAGCGAGTAATAATAACTTATAATATCAAATTTGATAAGTCTCTCTTCTATAGTCTAAAAGCTAAGCGCGCAAACCCTATATCGCGCTAGGAACTTAAGATAACCCTCCAATTGATTAAAAAGGGAGAGGGAGCTTAAAACGCTAAGTTCGAAGGCATTTTCAAAGAATCAGAGCTTATCGCAAGGCCGAACGCAATCGCCGCAGAAGAAGCCGCTATATAAGAAGAGCTTATATTATAGACCAACGCTGCTCTATAGCCTCTAACTAATAATATAGAAGGCCTTAACTTAAATCCAAATCCGAGAGACCCGCTTGGAAACTTAAGGGTAGAAGCAAGCGAATTGGAAGCTACTTCGCCAGTCTTTAAGAAGGCAAATAGCAACTAGAGCTTAAAGGTGATAATTCCCTATAAAGGCCCTATTAAAGAAGGAACCTTAGACGACTCTAAGGGAGTCTTTAAAGACGAGTTTTATAAAGCAATCGGCAGATCTTTAGCTACTATTTTATATAAGAATAGAAATAGCTTAAAGGCTTTAAGACAAAGTCTTCAATTATAAAGGCAGGCCTTAATAAACTTTAGTAAAAGGCTAAAGGTACTACTACTAAGATCTAGGAAGAGCTCTAATAGTCTTATAAAAAGCGACCTAATAAAAGGAGTAGGCCTTAATAATATAATACCTTAAGTTATAATACTAGCTTAAAGACTATAGGCTTAAGAGATAGAGCTACTTAGACTCTTAAAGGAACCTTTAGTAATAATAAAAATAGAGGAGAAGACCTATAGAGAAAAGCGTAAAGAGGAATTCCCTCTTCCTAAGTAAAAGAGGATAAGACGCTTAAGTATTAAGTAATAGGAGACTTTAAAAGTATACGCTACTACTTTAAAGTATATTCTCTTTTAAAGCAATATTAATTTACCCTACTCCTTATATATATAGGAGTTTATATTAACCTTTTAAGCAAATAAATAAATAAAAGAAGATAAGAAGGACTATTTAATAATTTATATAATTATTAAAACTATAGTTAATAGTTAAGTAAAGGACAGAGCGCAATCTCTTAACCGCCTATAGTACTAAGGCTCTTTGCCAAAGCCTTCGAAAGGATAGCTAGACTTAGAGAAGCACCCTTTTAATAAACGATTTAAGGAAGGAGGGCGCTAGGAGATTAAGAATCTAAAATCTCAAAGTTGCTAGAGAATTATGCAAAAGGACTACTCAAAGCCCCTACTAATACTATTAAAATAGGTTTTTACTTATAAGGTTAATAGCTTTAGCAAGCTTCTAAAGTGCCGATTATAACTAGTTATATAAGAGGATCTTTAAGATAAAGCTTTAATTTTCTTAACCTATGCAACTACGCTTATAGCAAGGTCTTTTAAGATATTAATAGCGCTTACTATATACTTTAATATAAAAGTAAAGCAGTTCAATATTATTAATGCATTTATTAACACTTTTAAAGACCTAAGGAGTACTTTAGTCATATGCTTCTTATTAAATGGCTTTAAGTATCCTAGTATGGTAGTAGAACTAGACCGCACGCTTTATAGGCTAAAAGACTCTCTAGTGCTATAGTATAGGAACTTCGCAGGAACGCTTAAGGGCCTTTAACTCAAGCTATTAAGCAAGGAGCCTTATATTTTTATAATAAAGGATCGTACAGTTTTTATAGCGTTTTATATTAATAATATTCAAGTATTATATAAGGCCTTTAACTTAAATTAAGCGACTTATCTAATTAAAGACCTAAAGAGAGCGTATAAGTTTACTATTATAAGAGATATCTCTTAGTTCCTTAGAGTAAGGATTATTTAAAATAGAAAGGTAAAGAGGATCTCTTTAATTTATAATACTTATATTAAGAAGATCGCTTAAAAATTTAAAGCTAATATAAGGAGAGTGCCTAATACTCTATTACTAAAGAAGGAGTTTATTAAGAATTTAGGGCAAGCTTCCTTAGAAAAGGTAAAAGAGTACTAAGAGAAAATAGGCTCTATTCTTTATATAGCAATTATAATATACTTAGATATTATATTTATAGCCTCTTAACTATCTTTCTTTCTAACTAATCTAAGCTTTAAGTACCTCTTAGCCGCAGACTAGACACTTTAATACCTATATAGTATATGCTTCTTAGGAATTGCCTATAGCTTTAAAGCTAAGGAATACCAATTGGTCGCATCTTTAGATGCTTCTTTTAAAGATGATTAAGAGACCTATAAATCCTCTTAAGGATATATCTTCTTTCTATTTAAAGGACCGATTATTTAAAAAGCGAATTGCTAAGCGACTATTATACTCTCCTCTATTAAAGCAGAACTCTATAGTATAGTTTCTATTATAAAAGAGATAATAGCTATAAAACGCCTCTTTAAAGAGATTCGCATAGACTCCCTCTTTAAATGGAATATATATTATAATAATTAATAGACGATTCGGCTAATTGTTATAAAGAATAAGAAGATTAAGACAAGCCTCTAATATATCGAAATTAGTAATATATAAATCCGCTAAGAGTACTAAAGAGGAAGCTTTTAGATAATCTACCTCTTTACTAGGAAGATGTATACAGATAGGCTTACTAAGAACCTAGACCGCTAGAAGTTTAAAAGCTTTATTTATTTATTAAACCTTTAGAGCTTTTAAATAATCATTTAATAACTCGCACTTATTAGCAAGTAGTCACTTATTATTAGGAGACTTGTACTTATAAGCTCCTACTCTCTTATAGTTATATTTATTTGTTTTCTTTTGCAAATCGCATTATAGAAGCTTCTCCTTTTTCTAAAAATACAAGAATAGGTAACGTTCTTAAGCTGCTATTATAAGGCGCAATCCTATTTCAGATTCTCTTAGCTAAGGCTAGGAGCCGCAAAGCTATAGCTATTAGCTCTATATAAATCTCCTCTTAAGAGAGGCCTAGAGGCACTCCCTCGGCCAAAGGCCCGCCGGCGAATATACTAGTAATAGCAGGGGCGAAGGCGGGAGGTATAGCGGGAGCGGCAGCGAAGGCGGGCGCGGCAACGGCAGGGGCCAGGGAAACAAATAGAGATATAAACGGGTCGGCGTTAGCGGCAGCGGCAGGGATAGGAGCGGCGGCGGCAAGCGGGGGGAATAGGGCGGCGGAGGACAGGCTAGTAGCAAACGGGAATAGAATGCTAAGAGTAGGGGAGGTAGTAGCACTACTACTCGTAGGAGTAGCAGGCCCTCTTAGTACTAGGGTCCGATTGCTCCTATCTTTTAAAATTAGCCTAAAACTTAATAAGATTTAATAAGACATACTATAGAAGCTCTAAAGCGCACCCTTTATTGCGTTAAGTAATAGCACCACCTCCTCCTTAAAGGCGCCGCAGGCGCGGGCCGATATAATAGCCTCTTAAGAGGCAAAAAGAGGTCTGCTAGCCTGCTAGCAGCTATTGCTTAGCACTATATAATAAATGTAACGCATACTAAAGGTGCTATTAAAGTACTAATAATCGAGATTGCTAGTACTCTTATATATAATATAACGCACGCACGTATTATCGCGCTCTATTATAAGCTTAGGCATATGGCGCGCAGTAGGGGTAGGGCTCTTAGGTAGCGGCGGCGGCGGCAGAGGCGGCGGCGGCGGCAGCAGGGACAGCGGCGGCGGCTTATTACCTAGTAGGCGCTAGGAGGACTGGGATAGGGTTGCAACTCCTAAGGGAGCGCTAGCGACTTAGCGCAAAGTTAGTATAACGCAAGGTACAAGGGACTCTAAGGGTCTTACTTTATAAGGGCGGCTAAGGCTATAATAAGCAGGAGTTCCTTTTATATTTAAAAATTATTAATATAAAGACGATATTTTAAATGATAAAGGAGGATTATTTTTAAAAGAAGGGAAGGAGAACCTTTGCAATAGAAATACTCTATAGGAAGCCTAATAGAGCATTAGTATAGAATTGCGAAGATTCCTAAGCGTGCTTATTGCCTATAGCGACCCTTCTTATTCTAAAAGGAACGACCTCTAGAGGGGCAGTATATAAGATAAAGCCTTTTTTCTTTATAACTGCTATTCTTTCCTTTATTTTATCTATATAGCTAAGCAATTCTAAGAGCATCGCCTAATTAAAGGGTATATTATATAAAATAGGCGGAGTCTCCACTTATTCTAAAGACCCTCTATATGACTCTGCTAAGTCATAGACTCTCCCTTTTCTTTCCGAAGTCTCCTTACCATATATATACTAGATAATAATACAATTAATCATCTTCTCCTACTTCTGCAAGCCTCCTAAGCGACCTAATGAAGGCCCTCCAGCCGACCGCACCACAGCTGTTTAGCCGAAGGACTTCGGAAGGATATCCATATACAGCTAGTAGGGACTATAGAAAGGAGGATATTTATAGGTATAAAGGTACTATCTCAGTTATATAAAGATAGACAGATATTATAATAGATTCTTTTTAATAATAAGTACTTAACTATATTCACGTGAATATCGATTACTAGTATAGAACCTATACTAATTAGTAGTAGCACCTTTACTATAGATAGCAAGGTTATTAAACTAAAGAATTCTTTCTTAATTTAAGGAGTACTTGATTGTATTTCCGGCTTACCCTAAATACTAACCTAAACGTATAAAGTAATATTAGTTACTACTAGAGGAGAAAAGGCGAAAGGTACGCGAATCTAGCTAGAGTTATTACTTTAAAGGTAGATACTATCTTCTTTTACCTGCGTTCTATTACGTATTATAATTAGGGCAAAACTGGAGTGCAATCAGTATCCTAACTATAATTAGATAATAGTATAATAATATATAAAATACAATTATATTAGACTTCTTTCGGACCCTATTAGGGCGTAGAGTAATATCCGGATAATATTAAGAAATAACTAAGGGAGGACTATTAATGCTATTTAATCTAAGGTAACCTCAGATACTAAGGGACCTTAAAAGGGATACGAGACCTTAAGAGGATCAACCTAGCGAAAAGGCCCTTAAATTAAAAGACCTATATATAAAGAACTTTCGGAAGATACTATAAGATAGCAAAAGGAGAGGGTTATATCTTGCTAAGGACTTTTAAAAGGAGTTCTAAGATTAGATAGTTAGCGATTTTAAGTCGCTAGATAAGGACGTTCGACGACGCTTAAGGGACAACCTTTAGTATTATAAAGTATACGTTTAGTATAAGAAGGGCGTTTCAATTAGCTAGGCACTTTTTAATATAATATATTGAAAAGGGAATAAGTAGCTAAAAGATCAGCTAGAATTATAGACTTAAGAAGTATTAAACTCAGTTATAGCACAATCTCTAAGATATAGAATAAGGTCTACTTTAGAATTTGCCGAATCTATGCGAATAAGCGAGCTACTTGCTTAAAGGGTTACTATAGTTAAATAAGAGACACTACGCTAAGACTCGCTTTAGTAAGGATACCTTAGATATAATAATAATACTTTATAAGACAACTTATATAAAGTAAATACTTTAAGATAAATAATTAAATAATATAACCTTAAAAGAATACTATATTAACCCTAGTTAGGACGAACCTTAGTTATATAATATTAAGAGATCCCGAATCTGATACCGATACTGCTAATCTAATTAAAAGATAGATTATTATTACCCTTTGCTATAAGAAGGGGTTTAAAAGCGCTTTTAAACCTAAACTAAAGCGACGCTTAACTATCTTAGTATATTATAGAACCTTTAACTTTAGATCAGGCTAAAACTCTTATAAATCTAAGTAAGATATATATTAAGGAAACTTAATACTTAAGTAGTAGAAATCATCTTAATAAGAAGCTTTATATATTTGCCGATTTATATTAAAGAGCCTCTATAGACTAAAGTATATAGTATAGAGTGTTTCCTTCTATACTATAAGACTTAGCCTTAACCTACTACTATTGGTACTTATAAAATAAGAACTTTAAGTTTACCAACCTAGTAGAGGCTATTCGAACTAATTATAAGACTGAAGAGAGGAGTAGTAGATTCCTAGGAAGGTGGTTTCGGCTGATATTTGACCTATTCTAATAAGAAGACTATTAAAGGGGGAAACCGATCTTAACCTAACTTGAGAACTATACTAGGGAGCTATAAAACCTATAATTAGGCCTATATACTAGTATAAGGAATGATCGATCTATTAGAGATAGACTTATATAAGGTGTTTTCGGAAATCGGCTATTTCAAATGGCACTTTTTAAGCTATTTGCAACGTTCCTAGCTCTATTAGATAGCTTACGGGCTTGTGCAAGAGTAGTTGCCTAAGACGGACTATCTAGACCCTAGCACTCTAGTTTAGCTACTAATAGACCTTGATATTATTTAGCTAAAGAGCAAAGGTAATCTATAGCGCACTTTTTAAATAGAAAGATGAAGTTTACTTAAGGTAATAAAAGAGGAATAACCTTTTAATTAAAACCAGGCTATATAAGGTAAATTATATATTAGAAAAAGGACTGCTATAGTAGCAAGCACTTAAAAGAAGAAAGAGCCGTTTAAAAGTCTCGCTATATAGTAAGCCGATAAGCCGAAGGCTATAAGCCAATAGATAAAATATATAAGGTATACCTAGCTTAAGAGGATAATAGAGCATATTCAAAAGGCAATAGGACTAATAAGAATAAATAGGAAATGTCTTTAAAAGAGGAGGATTAAGCAAATAGCGACCTTAAAGATAGTAATATTAACTTTACTATAGTATTCCTAGCTTCTAATTAGGAATATGACTTGAGAACTATACTTAACTAGCTCGAAAAGCAGAAGGCTAAATACCTTTTAATAATAAGGGTTAATAAACTGATACAAACGGACCCTAAGGTATTTATAACCTAATAGACGGATCAATTCTTTTAAGGATTCCTAATTGATATAGGCGCCTTAAATAAAAACGTAAGAGGAATCAACTAATTCAAAGCCTTGCAAAATATATAAGACGTAGTTCTAGCTCTTCTCGGCGCTAAAAAGTATAAAATTACCTTTAGGATAGGTTTGCGAAATGCAATTAGTAAAATAACTATTCGAATATTAGCAGGCTCTATAGAGTTCTTAATTATAAAGGCAGATATACCGTTTTTAATCTACTTATAACAACTTGATAAAATAGGAGCTAAATATAATAATCTGCGCAATTTGCTTATAATTAGTAAGGAGAAATACTTAATTATTAGAAAACATAGGTACCTATAGCTCCTACTTAATATAATAGAGCAACTTCTAATAACTTTAAAGGGTACGATTAATATATGCCACTTAATAGAAATAGAGATTCGAAGGCTGTATAAAAGATTCGGATATCCTTTAGTAAAATGCTTTAAATACCTTTTAAACTAGGCCGGTTATAATATAGACTCTAGCATTATGACGGCGGAAGCAAAGCACAAGTCGATAAAGTCACTGAGATCAAGGCTGCTAAATCGTATAGAATTCAAAGCTAAGGAGTATATATAAAGTAGGAAGCCTTCCTCTTAATATGCTCTCCTTAGCCTACGACTCCTAGAAGTCGATTTCTACTAATAAGTCATATTCTATCTATTAAAGGAAAGGTATAGTAAAGGTGCGGCATATCTATTGCATCAGTCTATTTTGCCTCTATTTATACTACTATCTGCTCTAACAGTTCTTATACTTCTATTACGACTATATTACAACTATACTATAATATTACCCCCCCCCTCTTAAGAAGCGAGGTGCCCTTATCTCAACCTATTCTTAGATGAAGTCGTATATAATTCTATTTTCAGCTTTATTAATAAAGCCCTTTATCTTTTCGCTTATCGGATCCCCTTTTGCTTAGATAGTCTTAATAGTAGTCTCGACCAGTTTATTAAGATTATCGAATGCACTAATCAACTTTCGGTTATAGGGGTCTTTGAGTTTGTAATATTATTATTGATTTTCGCATATTTGCTTTAGCTAACCTATCTGATTTAACTTTTGGCATTTAGCAAGGGTATTAGCGGTAGTAGTAGAGGTAGCCTTCCTCTTTTATATAATAGCATAAGTAGCGACTTATCTCTGCAGTTTATTATAGTTGTCCTCTAAGGCTTGGAGCTTTGCGTATAGTATCTCTAATTTGCGTGACTTTTTATTAAGGTTATTATATAAACGGTTAAATTCGACTACCTTAAATAGTATAACGAAAACCATATATCCACCTTATATAAAAGTTCCTCCCTTAGCCTTGATCTTAGCAATTACCTTATCTATATTAGCAGGCAGGCGTTCCTCGCTTTATATAGCTTTAACAACCGTCTTTCAGATGCGCTATTCAAACGCTTTAAATCTGGCAGGCCTTAGGTTAACCTATATTTCGCCTTAGTTGGTAATGTTTTAATATAGCTATCTCTAAAGGTTATTTTTTAATAGCTTTAATTTACTAGGTTGCGACTCTTAAATTATTATACTATCCTTTCTTTTTATTAGTATACTATCCCTCTTTATCTTAATAAGCGTAGGTCGATCATCTTTATCGTTTTCATTCTTTGACTTATTATAAAGCTAGTCGAGAGGGACTTTTTTACTAGGGGTAGTACTATTCCTAAATAGGAGGGGGGTCGAGGTCAAGGTTGGCGAGGCGGTAGGTTCGTTTATTTCATCATCTACTAAGAGTGGTGTTAGCGATAGTAAAGTAGTAGGCTTAATGTCTTTATTATCGTTAGAGTTGTTAGAATTGCTATTTGTATCACTTATAAATAGCAATTGGAAATCTGCTTACTCTATTCTAATAGGTATAGCAGGTTAGTCGTCTATCACTTATTAAGCAAGGGCGGCTTGCATAGGGTCTACTTCTATTAGAAACGCTATTGCATTATTAATACCAATTATAGAGTCGTCTTATATATTAAGGGAATTAGTAAGTGCGATAGTAGGCGTAGTAGTCTTATTATTAAAGGGAAGGGGGTTATTTATTAGTTCGCTTATAGTAATAGTTGGCTAAGTAGTTTAATTCGATAATATAATATATAGTAACAAGGCGGTAGGTCAGAAGAGCGAGTTGATTAATTTGTAAAAGCAAAGCAAAGGTGGTGGAAAAGAGAAGTATTTATAGGGAAATAGATCTAGGCAAAAGTACTAATATGAAACTGAGAATAAAGGAATAGAATAGTAAAGAATAGCAAGTAGTAAGGCGGTAAATCATAAGAATAGTTTAAAGGGAAGGTGGTCTTTATCATACGTTCTAAATAGGTGCGTTAGTATCCAGCGCTTTATTCCTAGTCTTTATTAAAGTTGAATTGTTATAAGGGTATCTACTATTATCGCTAGCGCATTTAGTAATAACCTTTGTTCTTAAGGGCATTATCTAATAGGTAGTTTAAGTCGAGTTTATCTTTAAAGGCGGCTTTTAGCTAAGTCTATAATCTCGCTAGGGGCCTAAGGGCGTCGGGGTAGTTGGAGTAAAACTTCTTAAGTAGTATAGCCGCATTCTTAAAATTACTAGTAAGGTACTATTAATCGTCGGGATCCTATCCTACTTAACTGACTTTATAATAGAGTTGCTTCTACTATATATCAAATGCTAAGATTTGGTTGACTTCCTATTTTAAATAGGTATTAATAATAATAGGTTCTACTAGCGGGTTAATCTGCTTAAGTAAGGGGTTATTAGCGGCTTTCCTTAGTCTATTAGCATAAAAGATATTATATATTCGATAGGATAGGAGTAGGTCTACTTTATAAGAGTAGTAGATTAGACTGATGATTTTAAAAGGGCCTATAATAGGGAAGTCGAGTTTATCAAAGGGTTAGTCTATTTTCCAAGCTCTCTTTATAATATATACTAGGTCCTTTAGGCCGAAGTCGGGTTAGCGTCGCTTTTTATTTGCTTATTTGGATTATCTTTCTTAAGCTGCTAGTATAGATTCTTAAGCAAACTGGACTGCTTTATCAATTCTTTTAGCCTATGCTTACGCTTCTTCCTTATTTAGCTTCTCTTAAGCGCTTGAGTGCTTAGTAGTATAGGTGGTCTAGTTAAAATCTAAGCAGGGTTTATAGCTATAATTGACTATAGAAGGAGAGAGGCCAGTTGACTGATTTAAGCAAGCGGCGCTAGCAGTGTCTATAGCAAGGAGTAAGTCGGCTTAATCGTCTTAGAAGTGGTTAATAAAGGGGTATAGTGTCGTGCAGAATGGGCGGAGTCTCCACTTATTCTAAAGACCCTCCATATGACTCTGCTTAGTCATAGACTCTCCCTTTTCTTTCCAAAGTCTCCTTACTATATATATACTAGATAATAATACAATCAATCATCTTCTTCTACTTCTGCAAGCCTCTTAAGCGACCTAATAAAGGCCCTTTAGCCGACCGCACTATAATTATAAGCCCTATGAGTACTTTAAAATGCTTTCTCTTTATATACAACCAGCTAGAGGGCCCTTTGAGCTCCTGACCGACTTTTCAAGTATTTATAACAACTCAAAGGACCTTTATTTTTAATTAACAAATCTCCATTTTCCGATCGAACCTTATTTACAAACCTTATTTATATACCTAACCTTTTTTTACTAGATTCTATTTAATATATCTGACTCTTTAAGTATCTCTAAGCCTTGCTTTAATACTTCTGCCTCTTAAGTAAAGTGGTTTAGTAAATATATATTCTTTGCTAAGCTCTATAATATTACCATTTTTACCAATCTAAGACTCCTATTCAAGTCAATTATAAAGACTAAGCCTTAAGCTCCCTCTATATAGGAGCTTAAGGAACTGGAAACGGCTAACCTTTGCATAGTATACGCGAGGTTATATAAAGAGTATATAGTAACTCTATTTGAATAGATTTACGCCTGCTTTCCCTTAAGAGACCTATTAAAGGCTCTTCCTCTATAGGCTTCTTATAAGGATATTAAGGATGAATATAAAATCCTAATAAAGGAGTACTATATGCGTAAGGAAACTTAAAAGACCTAACGCAAATACTATAAGCTACTCTTAGAATAGGTCTTTAAGACTATTAATAGAACGCTCTTAGCTTCTGCGATAGCTTAAGTATAAATCCAAGCTAAGAAGCTCTCCTCTTTAATACTTAATAGAGATACTCTTATAATTAGAACTACTGCTAATAACTTGTATTCCATTTTAGTAAATTAGCAACTCTTACTCTAAGGCCTAGTATCTATTTTAAAGTGTGATATTGCGCCTTCTAATAAGGCTATTCAGTCTTAGATAAGGCTTTAATACTACGACGTATTATGCTAAAGTAAGACTAGGAGAACTAATACTTAGCAGTAGATCTAGGAGTAGTAAGAGGCATACCGCCTAGTAGAATAATACAATCTCCTTAAGATTAAAGGGAGATTAAGAGTTATTGACTTTTTAAACTCAATTGTAGTAAAGATCAATCTAAGTTAGGCGACTTACTTAAAGGAGGAAATTATTACTAATAAGTAGATAAGAACCTTATATAAGTATCACTTAATATAGCTAAGCCGCGCCTTAGTAGGTATTAAATCCAATAAAGCAATTGATAATAAAGGGCTAGCAGTTTTTACTACTTAAGAGTCTCTCTTAAATGCCGAAACCCCTTCGCAAGCTCTAGCAAGCAGCTCTTAAAATCGCTTTATAAGCTTTCAAAGGGAGATCAGGCCTAAGTGCCCTTATAAAGGCTTTAAAAATCACTATTAGAAGCCCTAGGACTATTAGAAACTATTATATGCTATAGATAGGCGTAAGGAAAATATAAAGGTTCTCCCCTTGCGAGAAGAGGTCCTACGAATACAAAAGGCGTTAAACGCAAGAGACTAGTTCAAAGGTCTTTAAGCATAGCTTAAGGAGAATAATATTATAATAATAGCAATTGATAAATTTAAAGAAAAGGCTTTAGCCTTTAAAGAGGATGGTTTAAGTAATAAAAGGGAGAACTCACTAGTCTTTATAGTAATAGATCCCTCTGCCTTTAACGCTTTTAAAGAATCGTTTAATATCTACTACCTTTTTAAGCTAAAACACCACCCGCTCTCCTTAAGTACGCTCCTTAATAATTGCGCAGCTACTTATATCATTAATTCAAAGGATTTACTTATCGTAGGCACCTTTAAGCCTTTTGGCGACTTATAGCAATATATTAAAGCAGGTACCTTAAGACTCCTAATTATTAAAAGAGGTAATAGATATATAGCAGACTCTCTTCTATAGTATAACGGCTCTCCTATAGGGATAATACTGCGCAATATTACTATTATAAAGGAGTTTACTACTAATATTATCTCAAAGAGGCTCCTTGCAAATAAGGGTTTTTAATACTTTAAAGTAGACCTTACTTTGCGCTCTAAGAGTATTAGAGATTCTATAAAGAGAGCTTAGTTAGAGTATTGCTATAATCTTATTTTCTTTAAATATAAGCCTATTAACTATTTAGATCTTCCAAATATGCTTTAATATAACTTCTTTACCTTAATAGCATTCCTTATAGCTAAGATAACGCTTTATAATAGGTTCTAGTCTAGCTATACACTTACTAAGGTGCGGGATAATAATGCATATACTTAGTACCTTTGCGCTAGCCACTTAAGCGCAAAGGCTTTCTAAGCGCTAGTCAAGTGCGCTAAGGGAGTAAAGATCAGGGGAATATAGAGGCTAAAGTGCCTTGCATATATAGTAGCGTCTGCTAAGCAAGTTATTTTTTATACTACCTTTAAGAACCGATCTCTAAGGCCTTTCTTTAGGATCTCCTAGGATCTCTTTAACTTTTTAAACAATTTATATAATAGTTACTTATAAGTTCTTTTAATTAAGGATAAGTATAGTAGTATACTTTAGATATTCTTATTAAGATCGAAGGGTAGAGATATAGTTATAGAGGTCCTTTAGGCCTTTAAAGTATAAGTAAAACGCTAATATAGGCTTTCTATTTATAAGATTAAATAAGATAATAATACTTTAGTAATCTCCTTAAGGGAAGACTCTCTTATAAAGTACTAAAGATAGGTAAAAGAGGAGGGAATCGATTTAGAGCTTACTCCTACTTATATATACTAACCTAATAGAGGCGTAGAGTAAATAGGAAGGGAGTTGATTAAACGCTTTATTAAAATAAGGATTTATACTAAGCTTTTAATAAGCCTTTGGCCAAAGGTTATAAAGGCTGCTATATACCTTTATAATATCTTCCTACTTGCTAGAAAGAAGATGATCTTATTAAGCAAGGCTCTCTATAGTTAGTTTAAGTAGTATTTTCAATTCTATAAGCTGCTGCTTATTAAATAGATAATAGCGAGCTTAAAGCCTGACTAGAGTTTCATTTATATATATAGTGCTTACGCATACCCTTTAATTAAAGAGAGAGAGGTAGGAAGGGACCGCCGAACCTTTAAAATTAAACTATAAAGGCACTTAGGTTACTTAGTTAGATATATTACCTTTAATATTTATAGAATCTGGATTCCTATATTCTAGCAAGTAATAATAACTTATAATATCGAATTCGATAAGTCTCTCTTCTATAGTCTAGAAGCTAAGCGCGCAAATCCTATATTGCGCTAGGAACTTAAGATAACCCTTTAATTGATTAGAAAGGGAGAGGGAGCTTAAGACGCTAAGTTTAAAAGCATTTTTAAGGAATCAAAGCTTATTATAAGGCCAAACGCAATTACCGTAAAAGAAGCTGCTATATAAAAAGAGCCTATATTATAGACTAACGCTGCTCTATAGCCTTTAACTAATAATATAAAAGGCCTTAACTTAAATCCAAATTCTTTAAGAGACCTACTTAGAAACTCAAGGGTAGAAGCAAGCGAATTAGAAGCTACTTCGCTAATCTTTAAGAAGGCAAATGGCGACTAGAGCTTAAGGGTAATGATTCCTTATAAAGGCCCTATTAAAGAAGGAACTATAGACAACTTTAAGGAAGTCTTTAAAGACGAGTTCTATAGGGCGATCGGCAGATCTTTAGCTGCTATTCTACATAAGAATAAAGATAGCTTAAGGGCTTTAAGATAGAGTCTTTGGTTATAAAAGTAGGCTTTAGTAAACTTTAGTAAAAGGCTAGAGGCATTATTGCTAAGATCTGAGAGGAGCTTTAATAGTCTTATAAGAAGCAATCTAGTAAGAGGAGTAGGCCTTAATAATATGATACCTTAAGTTGTAATACTAGTTTAAAGACTATAGGCTTAGGAGATAGAGCTACTTAGACTCTTAAAGGAACCTTTAGTAATATTGAGCTTAAGTGAGTCGGCGCAATAGGTATAGGAAACTTCTAAAGGTCGATAGTCGATATATTAGTAAGAGTTAAGGAAGGAAGGTTACCCCTTTCTTCCCTATAGCTATATACGTATTAATATCCTACTAACTAAGCAGTAGGGTCATATGATAATACATCAAAGTGATAGCTATATCACTTATCTTAATACCCCTACTTAGACCTTACTCTGATTGACCTATAGTTAGGAAAATAACAACTATCCTTTTATATTAATCCAACTCTTGAGTATCTCTTTAAATTAAAAATAATCAATTAATAGCAACCTCTATTGAAATTACCAATCCTACTTATAAGGCGGGACTAAGAGTCAAATTTCTTAAAAGATATTCCTTTATAAGACTATATAACTTGACTTGCGGTCTAGGCTTAAGAGTCGATTTAAAAACTTTCCTTTATAAGATTATATAACCTAACTTATAAGGCGGGCCTAGGAGTCGTCCTTAAGCCTGCTAAGCCCTTACTATCTTCTGCAACCTTAGTATATCTTTAAATGCTTCGAACTTTGCAACTATCTCTAATGGCTTTATAAATCTATTTGCTACTATTCAATCGGTTAGGATATAAGTAATCGACAACTTATTCTTTATAATAAGGTCGCAGATAAAGTAGTAGGTAATATTAATATATTTCAATCGCTTATATAAGTATGGATTCTTTATAAGTGCAATCGCCCTTATATTATCTGCTTAGAGATTAATATAGTTCCTATCTCATTTAATATACTTAGCGAAACCTATATCTTTTAGAACTTAAGCGATCTATAATCCTTGCTTGCAATTTAATAATATTAATATATATTCGGCCTTAGTGCTTGCAGTAGCTACTGATTTTTACTTCTTACTTCCTTATAATATAGGTCTGCTATATAGCACTACTATGCTTTTAGATATACTTTTCTAACCTTTTATATTTGCCTAATCGGAATCGGTATATACCTTAAGCTTTGCGCTTATATATTTTATTAGTCTATATCTTACCTTTTATATAATTATTAATCGAAAGTACCTTTTAAGTCGCTTAACTGCATTCTTATATTAAATCGTCGGATCCTTTAGGTTCTGACTAAGTTGCCTAATAACAAAGGCGATATCTGGTCTTATATATACTATAGTATATATAATTGCTCTAATATCCTATTAGTACTTCTTCAGATCTCCTCTTTGCTTATTTTCATTAGTAGGCTTTAACTTATTATACTTTCCTTTAATTAGAGTACGCTTTAGCTTAAAGTTAGGAGTATAAGTAGAGAGTCCTATTCGGTCTAGGATCTTCTTAATATACTGCTCTTGATCTAACTAGAGTTCTTAAGTAGAGCGGTTCCTTATAACGCAGATACTAAGGATCTTATAAATTCCCTTTAGATCCTTAGTATTAAAACGTTTCTAAATTATTATAAAGAACCAATCCAATTAAGTGGTTATTTTCATAGCTATAGTAATATCGTCGATATATAATAGCAACTTAATTCTACGCTTAATATAGGTAAAAAGACAAAGGTTAGCTAGGCTTTAAACGAATCCTATTTCTACTAAAGTAGAGCTATATAAGAGGTTTTAATTATAGGCTGATTATTTAAGCCTATAGATACTATAGAGTATATAAAAAGAGTGGCCAGCGCGTATAAGAATACTATTAGGTTAGGAGAGAAAAATCCGTTCCTTTATAATCGCTTTAGTAAATGCATTTTTAATATCGTACTATTTGCATTTAAGGTCCTTAGCAGCTACTATTACTATAAATATGCAAAGGGTATCTATGCGAACTATTAGCGCAAACGTATCGAAGTAGTCTTCTCTATACTATTAGGAGAAGCCCCTAGCTATAAGCCTTACCTTATAACGCTTTAGGGTTCTATTTGCATATATCTTAATTATAAAGACCTACTTTATTAATACTAGGTTTACATCCTTTGGCATCAGTTCCTCTATCTATATGCTATTTGCAATAAGAGAGCTTATCTCCTCTTAAATTGCCTTACTCTATACTGCTCCATTCTCTAGATCGTTAATAGCTTTATTATACATTTTTAGAAAAGAGATTTTCATTATCTCCCTAGCAGCTAAGAACGCATTATCTTTGTCAAAGCTTTATTAAAGTTCGAGCTTATAGATCCTATATGCTATTATAGCTTAGATACGCTTAGACTCGCGTTCGTCTAAGGTGTCTTCTAGTTCTAGGTCTTTATTCCTCTTTAAGGACGTAGGTTCGGCTATAGGTTCTATAGGCTTATCATTTAAGGAACCGCTTTCTAGTAGTAAAGGCTTATTATTACTTATACCTATTTTAGGAATATCCTTTACTATAGGTGCTTTAATTAAAGGGATAATGATATTGAAGTTATTCTATACTTTAAGCAGTTCGCAGATAATAGGAATAGTCTATTCGGCCTTTGGACGACTAGCTAGTTATCGATTAGCAGGTGCGCTTAATATGCCTAAGCTAAGAGAAAGGGGTTATTAGTTCGGCTTAATAGTATTACTATCGAATAGTATACCTTGCGAATCTCTAGGTATATAGAGCTTTAAAGATAGCTTCCTCCTATTTTAAGATTCGTCGAACTTAACTATTAAGGATATAATTACTCGCCTTAGATCTAGCGCATATACTATCTATTGCTTTATTATCTATTTAATATACCTAATAAATATATACTCTTTACTTTAGTTTATTAGCTTCTTACTCTTTATACTCGTAGGCTAGGACTTTAGGCTAATATAAGAGTAGTAGACGCTTCTAAAGACGCAGATATAGTCTAGGCTTAGTTTCTATTTAAAATATGCCTTATATAGCAATATTTAGGTGCTATTAATTATTAGTCTACTACCTATTCTATTTCGCAAGTATACGTCTGCCTTAACCGCAAGGTCTTAGAATTCCAGTAGTAGGTTAGTATCTTATAATAAAGCGCAATAATTAGTCTCTACTTGCTAAATGCTTCGCTTAGCGATACTATTCTAATAGGAACCTTTATATATTATAGTTAGTTTATAATAAACTCCTTATTTTACCTATTTATTAAGCTTTGCCTTAATCTCTAATGTGTTATCAGACCTAATAGCTATTAGCTTTAACTAAGTCTAGCGTTCTTCTATCGCTTTTTAAGTTTCCAGCTTTTCTATAAGCTTAGATTTAGTCTTAGCGCAAATGGTCTATATCTGCTAAGTGGAGTTATCTACTATTTGAGAAAACCAATTATTTCCTCTAATTAAGGTTGTAAATAGTCTAGCAGTATTAATAGATATTAGCACTAGTATCGAATCTTTCTATAAATTAAGCTTAGTTTGCGTCTGATTTCGAAGTTTTATTAGCTTGCAAATTCGGCATACTAGGCGATCCTTCGGTACTTAGATCTTCCGTTTTAAGGTCGAGGCCTTATATAGGCCCTTTAATTTCTCTAGTCCTAAATGCGCGAATCTTTTATATATTAGCTAATACCTTAATAGGCTTTCGGCTTCTAATAGCTTTAGTAGCCTATTATTAGTTGATACTTTATTATTAGCAGTTAGAAAGGACTAGTAATAGCAGTTCGAGGTTTTGCCGTTTTCCAGTTGCAAGCCCAGCTCAGGAGTCGTTTTTAATAAAACCGCGAGATCTACTCGCGGTCCTGGCTTAAGAGTCGATTTCTTAGAAATGGCAAGATCTACTTATAGTCCTAGCTTAAAAGTCGTTTTTAACAAATTCGCGAGTTTCATTCGCAGTCCTGGCCTAAGAGTCATTTCCGCAAATTTTACTTGCAATCCTAGCTTAAGAGTCGTTATTAACGAATTTGCAGAATCTACTTGCGGTCCTGGCCTAAGAGTCATTTCTACCAAATTCACTTATAATCCCAGCTTAGGAGTCATCTTTAAGGATACCTTACAATCCACTTATAGTCTTGGCTTAAGAGTTATTTTCGCGAATTTTACTTGCAATCCCAGCTTAGGAGTCTATCCATTCTCCTTATCCTCGCTTAATTATATTAAGGTAGAGAGTGCACTTTCCTTAAAGGAATTTACTTATAGGTCTAGCCTAAGAGTCAATTTCTATAATATTACCTTTAAGATAATATAAAGTCTATCTTTGATTTTAGCCTTAAAGATCACTTTATAGTTATTATTTATAAATTATATAAATTGATTATTAAAAACTCTTATATAATTCAACTCTATATAGATCTTGCGGTTAAATAAGAGATTAATGCTTAAGCTAAGCATAAGGAGAACATTTTGCAAAAGGAAAGAAATACTAGCGATATTCATCTCTACTATACCTATTGAGTCTATATATAACTTTCTACTACTAACCTTAATAGAGCGCCTTTTTATTTTAGTAAGCGGGCCTTTAAATAAGTAAGGTTTATTAATTATATATGCTATACAACTAGTATTATTATATTAATCGGATTCAAGGATCTTATAAAGATCGGCTTTTAAGATATAGGCATCTTTATTATAATTATTATCTAAATCATTAGAAGTGGATTTAAGTTTAAATAACCTACTATTATTATTAGAGGTATCTGCTAAAGTTCTGGCTAAATAGCCTTTTCCTTTGCCTTTCCTTAGTAGTTGCGGCCTTCGGCAAGATAAGGGCAGTTTGCTTCTTAACTTCTGCTTCAATTGCTTCTTAATATTAAAGCTAGCAACTATATCGATTAGTTGCCTTCTAACTTTACAATTAGTAATATTATAAGCACTATTATAGAAGTAGCATCCCCGATGAGCTTAAGGGCTCGTCTTGCGCTCCTTCCTTTTCTTAGGCTTATTATTGCCTTATAATGCGGCATTTGCCGACTTAGAGCGTCCTTTAAGGTCTTACTCAATAGTTCAAAGGAGGTCGATCTTCTTATAGATCTTAAGGTTAGGTTAAACGAGAAGAGATTGTTTCGCAATAGCAAACTTAAGAGGGAGGCTATTGAGTAAGAAACTAAAAAGCTAAGTTTCCCTAAAAGTTATAGCTATCCTAGGATCTACGGCTCTTACTCTCCTCCTTACTTTATATAATATAAATTAAGCAAAGTCTATATTTATATCTATATCCTTACTATCTTTATCTTTTCTATACTAAAATGAAGTGATCTGCTATAATAGATGCTAAGTGTTAAAGGCAGTTGTTTAAGAGTATTTTACCTTTAAGGTATCCTATCTTATCTTCGCATTATTATAAACTCAAATAAAATCTTAGTCTTTATCGCTTAAACCTCTATTGATCTTAAGCTTGCATTTAGCTAAGGCCAGCCTATACTCCTTCTCCTTTTCTATATTTAAAATCTGCCTTTAGGATTCTCGGTTATTATCTATTAAGGCTCTTAGGCTAAGCTTATTTAGTATGTTTGGCAAATCCTTAGCAGTTGTATTAGCTATTAAAGTAGAAGTAGACGAATCGGTAAAGGGAGTATAAGGGGCTATTCTCGCGTATTTAATAAGTGTCTTTTGAATTGCTATTTCGATGCCTTTGCTCTTAAAGTAAAGCTCTAAATCGTCGAACTATCGTTGCTAGTTCTTTCGAAAGAGTTAGAAGTCTTTGGGCCTAGTGTTTCGATCGGAATCGGAAGCTATTGCTATTTCGAATAGAATTGCATTTAAAATCAGATAAATTAAATAGTTAAGGGCACTCCTCCTATCGAAAAGTTGAAATGATTAAATAGCAGGTGTTATAGAAGTATTAAATAGGGAGGAAGTCCTCTTGTTGAAAAGGGTTTTTTTTTTTTTTTTTT
>JAENRP010000476.1:0-23414 GCA_024741835.1 Diplocarpon mali | reverse complement strand
TTTACCTTTAATAATAATATAGCCTTAGTTTAGGCCTTTTAATATATTAGTTTTCTCGCACTTAGGGTTTGCTAGTAATTAATATACTATTACCTTAACCTATATTATTTTATATTCTTTACTAATAGTAGTAAGGACTACTACTTTTATTATTTAGGATATATATAAAGACCTAAGATAGATAGGTCTTATAATATATATTATATAATTAGTATAGGATAATAGGAGGATAAAAGGGCTATCTTCTATATATAGAGACAGCGCGCGTTACTATAAGTACTAAATATACCTTATACTTAGGACTTATTCCTAATATCTTATCTAAGAGAGCCCGCTTATGGTGCTTCCTCCTCTTGTTTTTAGGTCTTCCCTTAGGCCTATTCTCAGGTGTTGTTCCTACTCTGATTTATAATATATAAATGCGACTTTAGTCAGGCTTTAAGCTTACTATCATCTACTTAATAAGTAGTAGCTTATAGAATTGAAAATACTACTTAAACCAATTATAAAAAGCCTCGCTTAATAAGATCATCTTCTTCTTAGCGAATAGGAAGATATTATAAAGGTATATAGCAGCTTTTATAACCTTTGGCCAAAGGCTTGCTAAAAGCCTAGCGTAGATCCTTATTTTAATAGAGCGTTTAATTAACTCCTTTCCTACTTACTTTACGCCTCTATTAGGTTAGTATATATAAGTAAGAGTAAGCTCTAAATCGATTCCCTCCTCTTTTACCTATCTTTAGTACTTTATAAAAGAGTCTTCCCTTAAGGAGATTACTAAAGTATTATTATCTTGCCTAATCTTATAAATAGAAAGCCTATATTAGCGTTTTACCTATACTTTAAAGGCCTAAATGACCTCTATAACTACATCTCTACCCTTTAATCTTAATAAGAATATCTAAAGTATACTACTATACTTATCCTTAATTAAAAGAACTTATAAATAACTATTATATAAATTGTTTAAAAAGTTAAAAAGATCCTAGGAGATCTTAAAGAAGGGCCTTAAAGATTAGTTCTTAAAGGTAGCATAAGAAATAACTTGCCTAGCAAATGCTACTATATATATAAGGCACTTTAGCCTTTATATTCCCCTAATCTTTACTCTCTTAGCGCACTTGATTAGCGCTTAAAGAGCCTTTGCGCTTAAGTGGCTAGCGCAAAGGTACTATATATACGTATTATTATCCTATACCCTAGTAAGCGCATAGCTAGACTAGAACCTATTATAAAGCGTTATCTCAGCTATAGAGAACGCTATTAAAGTAGAGAAGTTATATTAAAGTATATTTAGAAGATCCAAATAGTTAATAAACTTATATTTAAAGAAAACGAGATTATACTAACGCTTTAACTGAGCTCGCTTTATAGAATCTCTAATACTCTTAAAGCGCAAAGTAAGGTTTACTTTAAAGTATTAAAAACCCTTATCTGCAAGGAGCCTCTTCAAGATAATATTAGTAGTAAACTCCTTTATAATAGCAATATTATATAGCATTATCCCTATAGGAGAGCCGTTATACTATAGAAAAGAGTCTACTATATATCTATTATCTCTTTTAATAATTAGGAGTCTTAAGGTACCTGCTTTAATATATTACTATAAGTTGCCAAAAGGCTTAAAGGTACCTGCGATAATTAAATCCTTTAAATTAATAATATAAGTAGCTGCGCAATTATTAAGGAGCATACTTAAGGAGAGCAGGTAGCATTTTAGCTTAAAGAGATAATAGATATTAAACGATTCTTTAAAAGCGTTAAAAGCAAAGGGATCTATTATTATAAAGACTAATAAGTTCTTCCTTTTACTTAAACCATCTTTCTTAAAGGCTAAAGCCTTTCCTTTGAATTTATTAATCGCTATTACCGCAATGTTATTCTCCTTAAGCTATGCTTAAAGACCCTTGAACTGGTCTCCTGCGTTTAATGCCTTTTGTATTTATAGGACCTCCTCTTGCAAGAGGAGAACCTTTATATTTTCCTTACGCCTATCTATAGCATATAATAGTTTCCGATAGTCCTAGGGCTTCTAATAGTAGTTGGTAGAGCCTTTATAAGGGCACTTAAGCCTGATTTCCCTTTTAGAGCTTATAAAGCGATTTCGGGAGCTACTTACTAAAGCTTACAAAGGGGTTTCAGCATCTAAGAGAGACTCTTAAGTAGTAAAAACTGCTAGCCCTTTATTATTAATTACTCTATTAGATTTAATGCTTACTAAGGCGCAGCTTAGCTGTATTAAGTTATACTTATATAAGGTTCCTATCTACTTATTAATGATTATTTCCTCCTTTAAGTGAGTCGCTTAACTCGGATTAATCTTTATTACAATTGAGTTTAAAAAGTCAATTACTCCTAATCTCCCTTTAATCTTAAGAAGACTATATTATTCTATTAGGCGGTACGCCTCCTACTACTCCTAGATCTACTACTAAGTATTAGTTCTCTTAGTCTTGCCTTAGCATAGTATATTACAGTACTAAAGCCTTATTTAAGACTGAATAGCCTTATTAAAAGGTGTAATATCACACTTTAAAATAGATACTAGGCCTTAGAGTAAGAGTTGCTAGTTTACTAAATTAGTATATAGGTTATTAGTAATAGTTCGACTTATAAGAGTATCTCTATTAAGTATTAAGAAAGAGAGCTTCTTAGCTTAGATTTATACTTAAGCTATTGCAGAAGCTAGAAGTGTTCTATTGATAGTCTTAGAGACCTATTCTAATAGTAGTTTATAGTATTTACATTAAGTCTTTTAAGTCTTTTTATATATAAGGTGCTCCTTTATTAGGATTTTATATTTGTCCTTAATATCCTTATAAGAAGCCTATAGAAGAGGAGCCTTTAACAGATCTCCTAAGGAAAAGTAGGCGTAAATCTATTTAGATAGAGTTGCTATATACTCTTTATATAACCTTATATATATTATATAAAGGTTGGCCGTTTCCAGTTCCTTAAGCTCTTATATAAAGAGAGCTTAAGGCTTAGTCTTTATAATTGACTTAAATAGGAGTCTTAGATTGGTAAAAATAGTAATATTATAAAGCTTAGTAAAGAATATATATTTACTAAACCACTTTACTTAAGAGGTAGAAGTATTAAAGTAAGGCTTAAAAATACTTAAAGTATTAGATATATTAAATAGAGTTTAGTAAAAAAGGTTAAGTATATAAATAAAGTTTGCAAATAAGGTTCGATCGGAAATTAGAGATTTATTAATTGAAAATAAAGGTCCTTTAAGTTATTATAAATACTTGAAAAGTCGGTTAAGAGCTCAAAGGGCCCTTTAGCCGGTTATATATAAAGAGAAAGCATATTAAAGTGCTTATAAGGCTTATAACTATAGTACAGTCGGCTAAAGGGCCTTTATTAGGTTGCTTAAGAGGCTTATAAAAGTAAGAGAAGATAATTGATTATATTATTATCTAGTGTATATATAGTAAGGAGACTTCGGAAAGAAAAGGGAGAGTCTATGACTTAGCAGAATCACGTGGAGGGTCTCCAGAATAAGTGGAGACTCCGCCCATTCTGCACGATAATCATTTATTAAAACAGTTACTTATATTAATAGTAAAGCTAATATTTTTAGTATTATTAAGATATCTCTAGCATACCAGCTTTCTTAAAGACTTAAGGTAAAGTTTATTAAACTGCCTAAACCGATTACCCCTACTAGCTATAATAGCCTTAAGGGAGAAACTATTCGATTCGCTATCTTACTTACCCTTATAATCGATAGGCGATAAATCAACTTCCCTTTCTTAATTATAAGCTTAGGAGCAACTGACGTTTTAATTAATAGGAAGTTCCTAAAGTACTATAACCTTAAGCAATCCTATAAAAGGGGGAAAAATAGTATCTCTTAGCTTAAGGATATACCTATCGTCTCCTACTTTAATCGATGCGTATTAATCGATCTCTTACAGCTAATAAAACCCTTAATAGCCTAGTAAGACATCGATTATTAAGCAGCTATAATAGACGCTAAGGACAAAGACCTAAGAATAGCCTAAGCCTAGCTCTTAGTGCTAGCTAATAATAACGCCTCGAATTCCACTCCTAAGCCTAGCCTGCGAGTAAAAACTGCGAATTCGAATTCTACTCCTAGGCCTAGCTTATAAATGAAAACTGCGAACTCGAATTCTACTCCTAAGCCTAGCCCGCGAGTGGCCTTTTATAAACCTAAAGATAGCAGTTTCTTTAAAGACTTAAAAAGAGATCTGAACTATATAAAGAAGGCCTTGCTAAAAGTACTAAACCCTTTGCTCCCTCTTTTAATAAAGAGAACCGCTCCTTTAAAGATAGCTTACTAGATTAGCCTAATCTTAGTTTTAGCAATCGACGCCCTTTACTACCGCTTTATAACTAAAGTAAGATAAGCTATATAAACTTAAGAACTAGCGCCTAAAGAGTTTATATTCGTAAGCTCTATTTACGATTTAGACTAAGAAATCAATCGCTAAGAAATCAATTGCTAAGAATCAATTAAGCAAGCTGAAATTAGCTCCCTTGGCCTTAGTTCGGTGCTATAAGCCAAGTATAAGAGTAATAATAAGCTAATAGATTAAAAGCTCCCGCCTTAGTACGCTAAGTTCAAGGACGTCTTTAATCGCCAGGCCTTTGATTAGCTGCTGGAAATAAGGCTAAGGGTAGATTATAAAATCGAACTAATAAATAAGAACAATTTAATAATTGAACCCCTTTACCGCCTTACTAACGAATAGCTTTTAAAGGTCAAGAGCTATATTCTTAAGAACCTATATAAAGGATTTATTAAAGCTTTAAGTTCCCCTTAGGCAGCCCTAATCCTCTTTATTAAAAAAGCTAATAGCTCCTTACGTCTATATATCGATTATCGGAAACTGAACGCCTTAATAAAGAAAGACCCCTACCCGATTCTACTTATTAATAAGATAATAGCATATATATCAAAAGCTTAGGTTTTTATTAAAATCGATATATAATAAGCCTTCTACTATATCTATATATTAGCTAATACTAAGGACCTAATTACCTTTCGTATATATTATAGGACTTATAAATATAAGGTTTTACTATTCGAGCTAATAAATAGGCCTATTACCTTTTAAAGGTTTATTAATAATATTCTCCTTAACCACTTTAACGATTTCTACTTTACTTACTTAAATAATATTCTAATCTATTTAAAAAACTCCCTTAACTATAAGATTTATATTAAGAAGATCTTAGGAATTCTCTAATACTATAGCCTTTAAGTAAATATTAAGAAAAGCGAGTTTAAGGTTACTAAGATTAAATTCTTAGGGTTTATTATTAGAATTTATAGAATTAAAGTAGACTCTAATAAGGTCTTAATCATTTAAGAGTAGAAATATATTAAGAACGTATGCAGTATATAGAGCTTCCTAGGGTTTTATAACTTCTACCAAAGGTTCTTTTAAGGCTATAGTTGTATTTGCCGACCTTTATTAGCTCTTATAGGAAACGTTCCTTTTAACTTTAATAATACTTATAAAGAAGCTTAGGAAGCTCTGCGCTTAAGCCTTTAAACGACCTTGATTTTATACTATTATTACCCTTAAAAGTAGATAAGGCTTAAGACTGACGCCTCTGATAGTATAATTGCTAGTATATTCTCCTAACTCTAGGAAGATAATAACTACTACCTAATCGGGTACTTCTTAAAGACTATAAATAACGCTAAGCTAAATTATCCTATTTATAATAAGGAGCTCTTAGCGATTCTTAGATTATTCTATTAGTATAAGGTAAAGCTACTTAAGGCTTAGAAAATAGTATATATATATATAGATTATAAAGCCCTTAAGTACTTTATAACAACTAAGGACTTAATAGCTTAGTAGGCTTGCTAAGCGGAGTTCTTCGCTAACTTTAACTTCTTTATTATATATTAAATAGGTATAACGAATATACTAGCTAATATACTCTTATATTAAGACTAGGAGCTAACCCCTCTTAAGGCTAGGAAATGAGCTTTACGCTACTAGTAGCTTTTACCTAATAATAAGCTCTCTATAGAAGTACTCGCTACTAAAGGCGATTCTACTCCTAGGCCTAGCCTATAAGTGACTTTAGCGCAGATCAATTCCACTCCTAGGCCTGGCCTACCAGTAACGATTATGCTAATCGCGCTAATAGAGGCACCTGCCGACCTAACGTCTAAAGTCGAGTATAATATAGCGAACTACTATATTATTAATAAGGTCATTTAAGCTAATAAGACCTCCCTTAAGCTATAGAAGTTCCGAGATAAGGCGCAAAGCTATAGCCTCGATTATAAACTCAGCTAAGGCAAACTCTTCTTTTAAAGTAGACTCGTTGTGCTATCTTAACCTTCTAAACTGCGAATAGCCCTAATTTGTTATATATATAAGTAATCCTGCGTTGCATATATAGGAATTGGAAAGACTAGACTTCTAGTAGAAAGAAAATACTATTGGAAAAGCCTTAGTAGCGATATTAGCATATATATTTAGAACTATTATTATTTAAGGATAAAAGCTTAATATAATAAAGCATTAGGTTTCCTATAACCCTTGCTAATCCTTGAATAAGTATATTAGTACCTAATAATGGATTTTATAAAGCTTTTGCTTAACGAACTCAGCTACAACTTTGCATTAGTAATAATAGACCAATTGTTAAAGAAGGCAGTATTAATCCTATGTTATAAGACAGTTGATGCAAAAGGCCTTGCAGAGTTGTTTTTAATTCATTAGATACGCTATTTTAATATGCCTAACTCAATTCTATTAGATAGAGGCGCCTAATTCGTCTCTTCCTTTTAAAAAGAGCTCTATTAGATACTAAGTATAAAGGTTAAGCTAACTATAGCTTATAACCCTAATGTTGATAGCTAAATTGAGATTATAAACTAGTACTTAAAATAACGCCTTAGACTGTTCTACTTATACTATTAAGATAATTGGAATTGTCTCTTACCTTTAATAGATATTGCCTAATTGACCTTACCTTACGAATCCCTAGGGCAAATTTCCCCTTTTTAAGTGCTAAACAGCTATAAAGCTCGCTCCTCTTAGAATTTAATTAACCTAGAGCCTTTATAGATAGCAACTGAGAGATTAAATTGTAAAATAGCACTTTATATAGCTATTAGAGCTTAAAAAGTAGTCTAATTCGCTTAATTATCTCTTTAGGTATAATAAGCTAAGATAAAATGGCTCGCAGATCTCTACCGCCGGCTAATTGATTGGACTATAGGAGATAATGTGCTAATTAGTATTAAAAATTGGAAACTGGACCGGCTGAGCTAAAAGCTCTTTAATAAGTGGTATAGTTTAGTAAAAGTACTAGAAAAGCTAGGAGAAAGCTAAAAGCTTCAATTGCCTGATTCGCTTTATTCGATCTACCCTATATATTACGGCCGCATCATGTGCATATCACATGAACGGTTATATCACGTGTCGAAGTCAGGTGCACGCTAAGGTAGCGAGGTGGCTGGATCACGTGCACGCTAGTGAAGCACCTGTACTTATTCTAAAGGAGCTCTACTAAAGACTCTCTCTTCTTCTTTATCTTTTCTTCTTAATTATATAGTATACCTCTTAAGGTAATACAGTTAGCGTTCGATTCTCGCCCTACTGTACGCTCTAGAGCTAGTTGTAATATAAGAAAAGATTAACTCAACCTCTGCTAAGAAGCTTAATATCTACTACCTTTAGAATCGTTATTTCGAACTGCCTTAAGCAACTCAATCTCTCGATCTCGACTTTTACTACAAACTGCCCTAAGCAACTTATATATAGCGCTTAGATCTTATTAATCTAATTTTTAAAGAAAGCTGAAAAACGACCTTCGAATATAGGATTAGCTCGTTTTTTCAACCCCTTACCTCCTCTATTTAATAAACGGAGATTTACCTTTAATTTCAATTTGAAAAAAATTTTATTTACTATACCCTTACTTTGCTAGCATAGGCTACTGCCTAGAGCAGTATAATAGCTTTTCTCTTTTTAACTTTCTCCCTCTCTTATAAACAACTCTATACTACTCTTTTTCATTGACCTTATACTTATTAATAATATACTTATCGATAACTCTCCTTATACTCTTCAAAGCTCCTTACTCCTTCCTTCGAAACCCTTAAATACAACTCGACTCTTTGAAGATACCTCCTTGCGAATAAGTCGTCGACCTTCTTTATACTCCCTATCGACCTATACTTATTGACCTATACTCGTCGACCCTTCCTTATACTCTTCGAAGCTCCTTACTCCTTCCTTCGAATACTTAGGTATAAAACTAAGGGACCTATACCTATATATATATATAGAGACTTGGTTAGCTTTAGTAGGTTATACTATATTATTAGAGACTAGGTCAACTTTAGTAGAGTAATAAGCTTTAGATCCTCGGACCCTACTTCCTTAGATTTGCATTATACCCTTAGGCAACCTTATTATAACTCCTGATTAGTAAAGAGATATAATCCTAAAGTAAAACCTTCTTTTTTAAGATCTATAAACCTATAATACCTTAATATATATTCTACTAAAAGGCTTTAAGAATGTATATAGCTTTGCTTATATTGATCTTCCCCTTTTTAAATAGGTTACTATTTAGCATTAGGTCCCTTTAGACTAAACTAGATAATATAAAGAGAGTTAGTACTTATGACCTCTAATCTTATACCACTTAGGAGAAGTGAAAGGTTAACCGCACCTCTATCACTAGGCCTTACTGCTACTAGTTCTATAGGCCTTACTGCTACCAGTTCTATAGGCCTTACTGCCACTAGTTCTATAGGCCTTACTACTAACCCTAGTCCTAGAGATATTCCTCCTCCTAAGCCTACTTAGGAAGAAACCTCCCTTAGTACCGACTTTACTCTTAGTCCTAGACTGCGAGTAGATTCTTAAAATACTCCCCTTTTATCGATTGAAGTTAAGGAAGAACCGACGTCTACCCTTACTATATCGGCCCCTCTCTTTTCAACTGCTTAATAGGCCGAAATCGCAACCCTTATTAGCGCTACTATAGCCGCTGCTTTTTAAAACAATACTGCTGCCCCTTCTTTCTTAAGTGCTAGCCCTTAGAATACTTAGGCCCTTACCGCCGACTTACTACCTCCCTTAGACTATTACCTCCCAATTATCCGACCTTTAGTCCCTGCTATTAACCTCTATTAAATCAAGTACCTTTAAACCTATTTTAGCAACTACTAAGGCGAAATTACCTATAACGCTTAGAAGATGGCTATAAAGGTATTTATTTAAAAGTACTTAAGCAACTTCACTTTAAGAGAGGACTAGATCACTACCTACTTTAAATGTATAATAGGTAAAGCTTAAAACCTAATTCTATAATATATAGATCCTATCTTTGCTAATAAGTTTACATGCGCTATTAATATCCTTAGGGTCTTAGATTAAAGGTTCTTTAATTATAACTATATTTAATCCGCTAAGCTCAAATATAATAAGCTAACTATAGGTTTAATATTATATAATGAGTTCTAATCCAAGTTTATTACCTTTACAATAGCTAGTAAGATTAATCAGTCTTGCTAGTTTGATAACATTTGTAAAAAGGTCTCTTTAGCCTTAAAGAACGACCTTTGAGTAAAGAAGTATAAAATAAATAATAATTATACTACTTTAGATAAGTTCTTAGCTATTACAGACTGCAAGGCCTATAATATCAAATAAGAAGAAGCCTATAACGCTTGATAAGTCGCTCCTACTATCGCATTCTCCCTTTTAAAGGACCGCGTCCTTAGTATATTGAAAAGGGAGTTATAAAGACCTATAGCTATAGCTACTTCCTTAGCTCCTTGCACTTATTCCCCCTTACCGGCGGCCTACTAAAAAAGGTCTGCTAGCCTAAAGCCGTCGTCTAATCTCTACTATAACTACAAAGCCCTTAATCATTATATAACAGACTGCCTTAAGTTAAAGAAGTAGGGCAAGTTTATAATAGCTAAAGTTAAGATAGAAAATAACCTACTATTAGGAAACTGCTAAGCTATAGCAAAGACTCCTACTATAATATAAGTTACAATTTATAAAAAGACTTAAATTTTGATTCCCGCCTATTAATAGGCGGCTGCCAGTTCTTAGTTCTTATAAAACTAGCTTAAAATAGATCATTTATTAAAATAGTTGCCTATATTAATAGTAGAGCTAATATTTTTAATATTATTAAAACGTCTTTAATATACTAGCTCTTTTAAAGACTTAAGGTAAAGTTTATTAAACTGCTTAAACCGATTACCCCTACAGGCTATAATAGCCTTAAAGGAGAAACCATTCGATTCGCTATCTTATTTACCCTTATAATCAATAGGCGATAAATAAACTTCCCTTTTCTAATTATAAGCTTAAGAGTAACCGACGTTTTGATTAGTAGGAAGTTCTTAAAGCATTATAACCTTAAATAATCCTATAGAAAGGGGAAAAATAGTATCTCTTAGCTTAAGGATATGCCTATTATCCTTTAATTTAATTAATGCATATTAATCGATCTCTTATAGTTAATAAAACCCTTAATAGCCTAGTAAGATATCGATCGTTAAGCAGCTATAATAGATGCTAAGGACGAAGACCTAAGAATGGCCTAAGCCTAGCTCTTAATGCTAGTAAGCAATAATGCCTCGAATCCTACTCCTGGTCCCGGCCTGCAAGTAAAATCTGCGATCTCGAATCCCACTCCCGGTCTTAGCCTATAAGTAAAATCTGCAATCTCGAATCCTACTCCTAGTCCTAGCTTACGAGTGAAATCTGCGATCTCGAATCCTACTCCTAATCCCGGCCTGCGAGTAAAATCTGCGAACTCGAATCTTACTCTTAGTCCTGGCCTATAAGTGGTCTCTTATAGACCTAAGGATAGCAGTTTCTTTAAAGACTTGAAAAGAGATCTGAACTATATAAAGAAGGCTTTATTAAAAGTACTAGACTCCTTGCTTCCTCTTTAAGTGAAGAGAAACGCTTTGCTAAAGACGGCTTATTAGATTAGCCTAATCTTAGCCTTAGTAATCGGCGCCCTTTACTACTGCTTTATAACTAAGGTAAGATAAGCTATACAAACTTAAGAATTGATGCCTAAAGAGTTCATATTTATAAGCTCTATTTACGATCTAGATTAAGAAATCAATCGCTAAGAAATCAATCGCCGAGAATCGGTTAAGCAGGCTGAAATTAGCTCCCTTGGCCTTAGTTCGGCGCTGCAAGCTAAGTATAAGAGCAATAATAAGCTAATAGACTAGAAGCTCCCGCCTTAGTATGCTAAGTTCAAGAATGTCTTTAGTCGCTAGGCCTTTGATCAGCTGCCGAAACCCAGGCTAAGGGTAGATTATAAAATCGAGCTAATAGGCGAGAACAACTTGATAATCGAACCCTTCTATCGCCTTATTAATAAATAGCTCTTAAAGGTCAAAAGCTATATTCTTAAGAACTTATATAAAGGATTTATTAAAGCTTTAAGTTCCTTTTAGGTAGCCCTAATCCTCTTTATTAAGAAAGCCGATAGCTCCTTATATCTATATATTAACTATTAAAAACTAAATACCTTAATAAAGAAAGACCCCTACCTAATTCCCCTTATTAATAAGATAATGGCATATATATCGAAAGCTTGTGTTTTTATAAAAATCGATATATAATAAGCCTTTTACTATATCTGTATATCAGCTAATACTAAAGACCTAACTACCTTTTGCATGCGTTATAGGACTTATAAATATAAGGTTTTGCTATTTAAGCTAATAAATAGGCCTGCTACCTTTTAGCAGTTTATTAATAATATTCTCTTAAACTACCTTAACGATTTTTACTCTATCTATTTAAATAATATTCTAATCTATTTAAAAAACTCCTTTAATTATAAGATTTATATTAAAAAGATCTTAGGAATTCTTTAATGCTATAGCTTTTAAGCAGATATTAAGAAAAGCGAGTTTAAAGTTATTAAGACTAAGTTCTTAAGGTTTATTATCAGAGTTTATAGAATTAAAGTAGACCCTAATAAGGTCTTAGTCATTTAGGAGTGGAAATATGCTAAGAACGTACGTAGTATATAGAGCTTCCTAGGTTTTTATAACTTCTACCGAAGGTTTATTAAAGGCTATAGTTGTATTTGCCGACCTTTAATAGCTCTTATAGGAAATGTTCCTTTTAATTTTAATAATGCTTATAAAGAAGCTTAAAAAGCTCTATGCTTAAGCCTTTAAACGACCCCGAGTTTATACTACTATTACCTTTAAAAGTAGATAAGGCTTAAGACCGACGCCTCCGATGGTATAGTCGCTAATATACTCTCCTAACTCTAGGAAGACGATAACTACCACCTAATCAGGTACTTCTTAAAGATAATGAATAATACTAAGCTAAATTACCCTATTTATAATAAGGAGCTCTTAGCGATTTTTAAATTATTCTACTAATATAAGGCAGAGCTACTTAAGGCTTAGAAAATAGTATACGTATATATAGATTATAAAGCCCTTAAGTACTTTATAATAACTAAGGACTTAATAGCCTAGTAGGCTTAATAGGCGGAGTTCTTCGCTAACTTCAACTTCCTTATTATATACTAAATAGGTATAATAAATACGCTAGCTAATATACTCTTATATTAAGACCAGGAGCTAACCCCTTTTAAGGCCAGGAAACGAGCTTTACGCTATTAGCAGCTCTTGCCTAATAATAAGCTCTTTATAGAAGTACTTGCTACTAGAAACGATTCTACTCCTAGGCCTGGCCTACGAGTGACGATTATGCTAATCGCGCTAATAGAGGCACCTGCCGACCTAATGTTAAAGGTCGAGTATAATATAGTAAGCTATTATATTATTAATAAGGTCATTTAAGCTAATAAGACCTCCCTTAAGCTATAGAAGTTCTGAAATAAGGCGTAGAGCCATAGCCTCGATTATAAACTTAGCTAAGGCAAACTCTTCTTTTAAGGTAGACTTATTATGCTATCCTAACCTCCCGAACTGCAAATAGCCCTAATTCGTTATATATATAAGCAACCTTGCGTCGCATACGCTAGAATTGGGAAAACAAGGCTTTTAATAAGAAGAAAATACTATTAGAAAAGCCTTAGCAGCAATATTAGTACTTACATTTAGAACTATTGTTATTTAAGAATAAAAGCTTATTATAATAAGACCCCCGGTTTCTTATAACCCTTACTAATTCTCGAATAAGCTTATTAATACTTGATAATAGATTTTATAGAACTTCCGCTTAATAAACTCGGCTATAACTTTGTACTAATAATAATAGACCAATTATTAAAGAAGGTAGTATTGATCCTATACTATAAGACAGTTGATGCAAAAGGCCTTATAGAGTTGTTTTTAATTCACTAGATATGCCATTTTAGCATGCCTAACTCAATTCTATTAGATAGAGGCGCCTAATTCGTCTTTACCTTTTAAAAGGAGCTCTATTAGATACTAGGTATAAAGGTTAAGCTAACTATAGCTTATAACCCTAATATCGATAGGTAAACTAAGATTATAAACTAGTATTTAAAATAACGCCTCCGACTATTCTACTTATACTATTAAGACAATTGGAGTCGTCTCTTACCTTTAATAGATATTGCCCAATTGACCTTGCCTTACGAATCCCTAAGGCAAATTTCCCCTTTCTAAGTGCTAAATAGCTATAAAGCTCGCTCCTCTTGGAATTTAATTAACCTAAAGCCTTTATAAATAGTAATTAAGAGATTAAATTATAAAACGGCGCTTTATATAGCTATTAGAGCTTAAAAAGTAGTCTAATTCGCTTAATTATCTCTTTAAGTATAATAGGCTAAAATGAAATAGCTTGTAGATCTTTACTACTAGCTAGTTAATTGGACTATAGGAGATGATATACTAATTAGTATTAAAAACTGGAAACTAGACCGGCCGAGCCGAAAGCTCTCTAATAAGTAGTATAGCCTAGTAAAAGTACTAGAAAAGGTAGGAGAAAGCTAGAAGCTATAATTGCCTAATTTGCTCTATTCGATCTACCCTGTTTTCCACTCGTACTTATTATATAAATACCTTCCTAACCCCTTGCTAGGATAAGTTTAAGAACCTCCTGCCTTAATTAAGGTACTACTAGAATAAGAGGAGTAGGAGATAGAAGAAATAATTAGATCTTATATTTAAGTTAAGAAGCTCAAATATTAGATTAAGTGGAAAGGAGCTAATAAAGACCTCGAATACTACCTATGCTCTAATGCTATAATAGCACTATATGCTATTTGAGATTTCCATTTAAAAAACCCTTAAGCTAAAGGGCTGCTAAAGGCGCTATTAAGCTGGCTTAGGTCATATAATAATAGCATTAACGATTATAGGGAACTAGAGGATAATACGCCTATAGATACACCTGCGCAGGCGCAGTTTTTCAAAAGGGGGGGGTAGTATTACAGCCGCATTATATATACAGTTATATTACGTATCAAAGTCAGGTATACGCTAAGGTAGCAAGGTGGCTAGATTATATGCACGCTAGTAAAGCACCTGTACTTATTCTGGAGGAGCTCTACTAAAGACTCTCTCTTCTTTATCTTTTCTTCTCTATTATATAGCGTACCTCTTGAGGTAATACAGTCAGCGTTATTCGATTCTCGCCCTACTGTACACTCCAGAGCAAGTCGTAATAATAAAACAACTTTAATATTATCATCCCTTTGGTTAAAGCACCTATAGTAAAGGATATTCTTAAAATAGGTATAAGTAATAATAAGCCTTTACTATTAGAAAGCGATTCCTTAGATAATAAGCCTATAGAACCCATAGCCGAACTTATGCCTTTAAAGAGGAATAGAGACTTAGAATTAGAAGATACCTTAGATAAACGCAAGTCTAAGCGTATCTGGGCTATAATAGCATATAGGATCTATAAGCTTAAACTTTAATAAAGCTTCGATAAAGATAATACGTTCCTAGCCGCTAGAAGGATAATGAAAATCTCTTTTTTAAAGACGTATAATAAAGCTATTAATGATCTAAAGAATAGAGCAATATAGAATAAGGCAATTTAAGAGGAGATAAGCTCTCTTATTGCAAATGGCATATAGATAGAGGAATTAATGCTAAAGGATATGAACCTAGTATTAATAAAGTGGGTTTTTATAATTAAAATATATATAGATAGGACCTTAAAACGTTATAAGGCAAGGCTTATAGCTAGAAGCTTCTCTTAATAGTATAGAAAAGACTACTTCGATATATTCGCGCCGATAGTTCGCATAGATACCCTTTGTATATTTATAGTAATAGTAGCCGCTAAGAACCTTAAATGCAAATAGTATAATATTAAAAATGCATTTATTAAAGCGACTATAAAGGAATGGATTTTTCTCTCCTAACCTAATAGTATTCCTATATACGCTAGCCACTCTCTTTATATATTCTGCAGTATCTATAGGCTTAAATAATCAGCTTATAATTAAAACCTCTTATATAGCTTTACTCTAGTAGAAATAGGATTCGTTTAAAGCCTAGCTAACCCTTGTCTATTTACTTATACTAAGCGTAGAATTAATTGCTATTATATATCGATAATATTACTATAGCTATAAAAATAACTATTTAATTAGATTGGTTCTTTATAACTATTCGAAAACGTTTTAATACTAAGGATCTAAAGGGAATTTATAAGATCCTTAGCATTTATATTATAAGGAACCGCTCTACTTAAGAACTCTAATTAGACTAAGAGTAGTATATTAAGAAGATCCTAGACCGAATAGGACTTTCTACTTATACTCCTAACTTTAAGCTAAAGCGTACTCCAATTGAAGGAAAGTATAATAAGTTAAAGCCTATTAATAAAAATAAATAGAAAGGAGATCTGAAAAAGTACTAATAGGATATTAAAGTAATTATATATACTATAGTATATATAAGACCAGATATCGCCTTTATTACTAAGCAACTTAATCAGAACTTAAAGGATCTGACGATTTAATATAAGAATATAGTCAAGCGACTTCAAAGGTACCTTTAATTGATAATTATATAAAAGGTAAGATATAGACTAATAAAATATATAAGCGCAAAGCTTAAGGTATATACTAATTCTAATTAAGCAAATATAAAAGGTTTAAAAAGTATATTTAAAAGCGTAGTAGTACTATATAGCAGACTTATATTATAAGGAAGTAAAAAGTAGAAATCAATAGCTATCGCAAGTACTAAGGCCAAATATATATTAATATTATTAAATTGTAAATAAGGATTATAGATCGCTTAAGTTTTAAAAGATATAGGTTTCGCTAAGTATATTAAATAAGATAGGAATTATATTAATCTTTAAGTAAATAATATAAGGGCGATTATACTTATAAAGAATCTATACTTATATAAGTAATCAAAATATATTAATATTACCTACTACTTTATTTATAACCTTATTATAAAGAATAAGTTATTAATTACCTATATCCTAATTAATTAAATAATAGCAAATGGATTTATAAAGCTATTAAAGATAGTTGCAAAGTTTAAAGTATTTAAAGATATACTAAGGTTATAGAAGATAGTAGGGGCTTAATAGGCTTAAGGACAACTCCTAGGCCTGCCTTATAAGTTAAGTTATATAATCTTATAAAGGAAAGTTTTTAGATTAACTCCTAGGCCTAGACCGTGAGTTAAGTTATATAGTCTTATAAAGGAACGCTTTTAGGAAAATTGACTCTCGGTCCTGCCTTATAAGTGGAGTTTAGTAATTTCAATAGAGGTTATTATTAATTAATTATTTTAATTTAAAGAAATACTTAAGAGTTAGATTAGCGCAAAAGGATAATTATTATTTTCCCAATTATAGGTCAATTAGAGTAAGGTCTAAGTAAAGGTATTAAGATAGGTGATATAGCTATTACTCTAATATATTATTATATAACCCTATTGCTTAATTAATAGGATATTAATATATATATAGCTATAGGAAAGAAAGAGGTAACCTTCCTTCCCTAACTCTTATTAATATATCGACTATCGACCTTTAGAAGTTTCCGTTACCTATTGCGCCGACTCACTTAAGCTCAATAATTATCAATTTTAAATAGGCGTACGCTTATTAATTTAAAGTGCTTTATTCTACTGCTAATATTAACTATATAGGTTTCGTTTTCTAAGCCTAGGAACTTAAATAGGCCTATCTATCCTCCCTTCTCTTAATATATTAATACTAGGTCTTTTAGCCTTAAGTTATAGATATAAGTAGTTCTAAGGCCATTCCTTATACTTAAAGCGTTATTAACCTTGCGAGTAGTATAGACTTTCCTTACTTCCTTTATAGCCTTCTTAATTATTACTATCCTCTATTCTACTAACGGATTTAGTAGATTTAGTTCAATTAGCCTCAGATATGCCTTAAAAATAAGTAAGGTAGGAATCATCTTATTAGGCCCTACTATACTATTAACTACTTTAATAGCCATTTACAGCCTTTTATTATCGCTTAATTAAGGGTATTTAGCTATTATTATCTTAAAGGTATATCTTAAAGGGTAATAATACTATTCGACCTTGCCGATAGAGTAGTACGCCTCTATAGGAACTAGCTTAAGGGTTATTCTTATAGATCTTAAAGAGCTTCTAAACTCTGCTGAGTTGAAGTTAATACTATAATTATATACCATAAAATCAAAAGGTCTAATATACGTATTTAGCTAAGCCAATTTAAGGGCTTAAAATACTGCGTCGGCCGAATGTGCTCCTATTCCCTTTTATAAGAACCTTACTATAACGGCCGCACCCCCAACTAGTGCAATTACCTAGGAGTACGGCGTTTTAAGGTTTTGCAATCTCGATTCGATATAGGGTTATTTCAAATCGACCCCGAAGGTACAAAAGGATATTCTTATATAATATCACGTAAACGGGCAAAGAGCCTTGAGCTGCTTATGTATATAAGGGAGAAGGGCTCTCCTATAGGGAGGGCTCTCTAACTTCTTCGTTTCTTTCGTATTAGACCTATAGAATACGCCTTTTGCACTACTTCTTGCTACCATACTTGATCTCGCACTTCGGTGGTTCTGTGTCGTTACACTTACGGCTTTAAATCCCGTCGCTTTATCAATTGTATAAAGGGCGTTCCTTCTACTGAACTAAGTAATATCGATATATATAGTATAATTGAAGTCGATATCGTCTTATAGCTTAAATCGGAATCTGTAAAGGGCGTCGGCATAGAGTTAATAATATTAGTATATTTCCCTTACTCTTGCTATAATGCTAGAGTCTACGTTATAACCGGCCTAGTTCAAAAGGTATTTAAGGCGCTTTACTAAAGGATGTCCGAATCTTTTATATAGCCTTTAGATCTCTATTTCTATCAAGTAGCATATATTAATTATACTCTTTAAAGTTATTAGAAGTTGCTCTATTATATTAAGTAGGAGCCATAGGTACTTATATTTTTTAACAATTAAGTGTTTCTCCTTACTAATTATAAGCGAATTGCGCAGATTATTGTATTTAGCTCCTATTTTATTAAGTTATTATAAGTAGATTAAAAATGGTATATCTGCCTTTATAATTAAGAATTCTATAAGGCCTGCTAGTATTTAAATAGTTGTCTTACCGATTGCATTTTGCGAACTTACCTTAAAGGTAATTTTATACTTTTTAGCGCTAAGTAGAGCCAGAACTGCGTCCTATATATTTTATAAGGCTTTGAATTAATTAATTCCTTTTATATTTTTATTTAAAGTGCCTATTTTAATTAAGAATCCTTAAAAGAACTGATCCGTCCACTAGGTTGTAAATACCTTAAGGTTTATTTATATAGGTTTATTGAACTTTATTATTAAAAGGTATTTAGCCTTTTGCTTTTTAAGCTAGTTAAGCATAGTTCTCGAATTATATTCCTTATTAGAAGCTAGGAATATTATAGTAAAGTTGATATTACTATCCTTAGGGTCGCTAATTGCTTAGTCCTCCTCTTTTAAAGACGTTTCTTACTTATCCTTATTAGTCCTATTACCTTTTAAATATACTCTATTATCCTCTTAAGCTAAGTATGCCTTATATATTTTATTTATTAGCTTATAGCCTTTGGCTTATTAGCTTACTATATAGTAAGACTTTTAAGCGGCTCTTTCTTCTTTTAAGTGCTTACTACTATAGTAGTCCTTTTTCTAATATATAACGCACTTTATATAGCCTAGTTTTAATTAGAAGGTTATTCCTCTCTTATTACCTTAAGTTATTGAGCTTAAGTGAGTCGGCGCAGTAGGTAAAGGAGGCTTCTAAAGGTCGATAGTCGATATATTAGTAAGAGTTAAAGAAGGAAGGTTACCCCTTTCTTCCTTATAGCTATATATATATCAATATCCTACTAACTAAGCAATAGGGTTATATGATAATATATTAGAGTAATAGCTATATCACCTATCTTAATACCCTTACTCAGACCTTACTCCGATTGACCTGCAGTTAGGAAAATAATAACTATCCTTTTACGCTAATCTAACTTTTAAGTATCTCTTTAAATTAAAAACAATTAATTAATAGTAACCTCTATTAAAATCACTAACCCTACTTATAAGGTAGGACTAGGAGTCAAATTTCCTAAAAGCATTCCTTTATAAGACTATATAACTTAACTCGCGGTCTAGGCCTAAGAGTCGATTTAAAAACTTTCCTTTATAAGACTATATAACCTAACTTATAAGGCAGGCCTAGGAGTTGTCCTTAAGCCTACTAAGTCCCTACTATCTTTTGCAACCTTAGTATATCTTTAAACGCTTTAAACTTTGCAACTATCTTTAATAGCTTTATAAATCCATTTGCTACTATTTGATTAGTTAAGATATAAGTAATTAATAACTTATTTTTTATAATAAGGTCGCGGATAAAGTAGTAGGTAATATTAATATATTTCGATCGCTTATATAAGTATGGATTCTTTATAAGTGCAATTGCCTTTATATTATCTATTTAAAAATTAATATAATTTTTATCTTATCTAATACACTTAGCGAAACCTATATCTTTTAAAACTTAGGCGATTTATAATCCTTATTTGCAATTTAATAATATTAATATATATTTAACCTTAATACTTATAGTAGCTATTGATTTCTACTTCCTACTTCCTTATAATATAGGTCTGCTATATAGTATTATTACGCTTCTAGATATACTTTTTTAACCTTTTATATTTGCCTAATTGGAATTAGTATATACTTTAAGCTTTGCGCTTATATATTTCGTTAGTCTATATCTTACCTTTTATATAATTGTTAATCGAAAGTACCTTTTAAGGCGCTTAACTGCGTTCTTATATTAAATCGTCAGATCCTTTAAGTTTTGATTAAATTGCCTAATAATAAAGGCGATATCTAATCTTATATATACTATAGTATATATAATTGCTTTAATATCCTATTAGTACTTCTTTAAATCTCCTCTCTATTTATTTTTATTAGTAGGCTCTAACTTATTATACTTTCCTTCAATTAGAATATACTTTAGCTTAAAGTTAAAAGTATAAGTAGAAAGTCCTTTTTAGTTTAGGATCTTCTTAATATACTACTTTTAGTTTAACTAAAGTTCTTAAGTAAAACGGTTCCTTATAACGCAAATGCTAAGGATCTTATAAATTCCCTTTAAATCCTTAGTATTAAAACGTTTCCGAATTATTATAAAGAACTAATCTAATTGAATAGTTATTTTTATAGCTATAGCAATATTATTAATATATAATAGTAACTTAATTCTACACTTAATATAAGTAAATAGATAAGGGTTAGCTAAGCTTTAAATAAATCCTATTTCTATTAAAGCAGAACTATATAAGAGGTTCTAATTATAAGTTGATTATTTAAGCCTATAGATATTGCAAAGTATATAAAGAGAATAGCTAGCGTATATAAGAATACTATTAGGTTAAAAGAGAAAAATCCGTTCCTTTATAATCGCTTTGGTAAATGCATTTTTAATATTATACTATTTGCATTTAAGGTCCTTAATAGCTATTATTACTATAAATATACAAAGGGTATCTATGCGAACTATTAGCGCGAATGTATTAAAGTAGTCTTCTTTATACTATTAGGAGAAGCCCTTAGCTCTAAGCCTTGCCTTATAATATTCTAGGGTCCTATTTGCATATATCTTAATTATAAAGACCCACTTTATTAAAACTAGGTTTACGTCCTTTAGCGTCGGTTCCTTTATTTATATACTATTTGCAATAAGAGAACTTATCTCCTCTTAGATTGCTTTATTTTATACTACTCTATTCTCTAAATCCTTAATAGCTTTATTATATATCTTTAAAAGAGAGATTTTCATTATTCCCTTAGCGGTTAGGAATGTATTATCTTTATTAAAGCTCTATTAAAGTTCGAGCTTATAGATCTTATGCGCTATTATAGCCTAAATACGCTTAAACTTACATTTATCTAAAGTATCTTCCGATTCTAGGTCTTTATTCCTCTTTAAAGACGTAGGTTCGGCTATAGGTTCTATAGGCTTATTATCTAAGGAACCGCTTTCTGATAGTAAAGGCTTATTATTACTTATACCTATTTTAGGAATATCCTTTACTATAGGTACTTTAATTAAAAGGATAATAATATTAAAGTTATTCTATACTTTAAGTAGTTCGCAGACGATAGGAATAGTCTATTCGGCCTTTAGGTAACTAATAGGTCGTCGATTAGTAGGTGCGCTTAATATGCCTGAGCTAAGAGAAAGGGGTTATTAATTCGGCTTAATAGTATCACTATTAAGTAGTATACCTTACGAATCTTTAGATATACGGAACTTTAAAGACAGCTCCTTTCTATTTCAAGATTTATTAAACTTAACTATTAAAGATATGATTACTCGCCTTAGATCTAGCGTATATACTATCTACTGTTTTATTATCTATTTAATATACCTAATAAATATATACTTTTTACCTTGGTCTATTAGCTTCTTACTTTTTATACCCGTAGGCTAAGACTTCGGGCTAATATAAGAGTAGCAAACGCTTCTAAAGATGCAAATATAGTTTAGGCTTAGTTTCTATTTAAAATATACCTTATATAGCGATATTCGGGTCCTATTAACTATTAGTCTACTACCTATTCTATTTCGCAAGTATACATCTACCTTAATTGCAAGGTCCCAGAATTCCAATAGTAGGTCAGTATCTTATAATAGAGCGCAATAGTTAGTCTCTACTTACTAAATGCTTTACTTAATAATACTATTTTAATAGGAACCTTTATATATTATAGTTAGTTTATAATAAACTCCTTATTTTACCTATTTATTAAGCTTTGCCTTAATCTTTAATATATTATTAGACCTAATAGCTATTAGCTTTAATTAGGTCCAGCGTTCCTTTATTACTTTCTAAGTTTCTAGCCTTTTTATAAGCTTAGATTTAGTCTTAATGCAAATAGTCTATATCTACTAAATAGAGTTATCTACTATTTAAGAAAACCAATTATTTCCTTTAATTAAAGTTATAAATAGTCTAGTAGTATTAATAGATATTAGCGCTAGTATCGAATCTTTTTATAAATTAAGCTTAATTTACATCTAATTTTAAAGTTTTATTAGCTTGCAAATTCAGTATATTAAGCGATCCTTTAATACTTAGATCTTCTATTTTAAAATCAAGACCTTATATAAGCCCTTTAATTTCTTTAGATTTAAATACGCGAATCTTTTATATATTAGCTAATACTTTAATAGGCTTTCGGCTTCTAATAGCTTTAATAGCCTATTATTAGTTAATGCTTTATTATTAATAGTTAAAAAGGACTAGTAATAGCAGTTCAAGGTTTTACCGTTTTCTAATTATAAGCCTAGCTTAAGAGTCGTTTTTAATAAAACTATAAGATCTACTTATAGTCCTAGCTTAAAAGTCGATTTCCTAAAAATAGCAAGATCTACTTATAGTCTTAGCTTAGGAGTTATTTCTAATAAATTCGCGAATTTCACTTGCAGTCTTAGCTTAAGAGTTATTTCTGCGAATTTCACTTATAATCCTAGCCTAAGAGTTATTATTAATAAATTTATAGAATCCATTTGCAATCTTAGCTTAAGAGTTATTTCTACTAAATTCACTTATAATCCTAGCTTAAGAGTCACTTTTAAAGACACTTTGCAATCTACCTATAGTCTTGGCTTAAGAGTCATTTTCGCGAATTTCACTTATAATCCTAGCTTAAGAGTCCATCTATTCTCCCTATCCTTACTTAATTGTATTAAGGTAAAGAGTGCACTTTCCTTAAAGGAATCCACTTATAAGTATAGCTTAAGAGTTAATTTTTATAATATTACCTTTAAAATAATATAAAGTCTATCTTTGATTTTAGCTTTAAAGATCACTTTATAATTATTATTTATAAATTATATAAATTGATTATTAAAAACTCTTATATAATTCAACTTTATATAAATCTTATAGCTAGATAAAAGATTAATACTTAAG